>JAJPUD010000182.1:211505-248612 GCA_023553655.1 Myrmecobius fasciatus
TTTTTTTTCTTTGATTCTCACAACAGCCCTGTGAGGTAGGTGCTATTATTGTCCTCATTTTACTGATGGAACAATGAAGTGTGATAAAGATAAAGTGATCTGCCTGGGATCATACAGTTAGTAAACATCTAAGACAAGGTTGGATCTCCAGTTATACTTTTCCCAAGTCAGTTTCTTCCTCTTTAAAACAGAAAAAATAATAGTGTCTACCTTCCAGAATTGTTGCTAGGATCAAATGAGACAAGATTTGTAAAATCCTTTGCAAACCTTAAGGCACAATATAAATGCTTACTATTGCTGTTGCTGCTATTGTTAAAAGTCATCTCATATTTCTACTTATGTGGAGGCTAGGGAAGAAACTAGGGAAGACAATCAACCTGCTCAGGATCCCAAATTGCAGCAGATAATAGGAGGCAGGATTTAAATCCAGATACTCTGATTCTATTTACATCACTTGTAGTTTTATTTGATCTGTGTGTGTGTGTGTGTGTGTGTGTGTGTGTCTGTGTCTGTGTGTCTGTGAGTCTGTGTCTGTATGATTGATGCAATGGCTTTTGCTTAGGTCTTCTTGTCAATTGGTAAAAGTAAACACATTGCTTAAAGGGATAAAAATGATGGTTTTGAGTGGATGCTGACCTACTTAGTGGATCATAAAAGTGGGAGTAACTTTCCTGAAAGCCCCATGTTTGGAGAGTTAGAAAACGCACTCACAAAGATGAGAAAGAAAATTGTTATTTTTAACAAGCCTACTAAGTGCAGACACTATACTAAGAGCTTTACAATTATTATCTCATTTGACCCTCAACACAATCCTAGGAGGTAGGTGCTATTATCCTAGCCATTTTACAGTTGAGGAAACTCAGACAGACCAAGATTGAATATTTGTTTAGGATTACACATTTGGTTAGCTTCTTAGGCTAGATTGGATTTAGGTCTTCCTGACTATCCACTGTTTCACTTACCTGGGCCACAAAGAACTTACTATACTATCATTTCTGTAGAAGTTGTATCTGTTTCTCTTAGCCACTGTAAATGGGCATTTTCTGACAACTAGATGGACCTTTTAAAATCACCAGTAGCCACATCATTTTCTATGAAACTCACCATGTCCATCATGGACAAAAGAACATGGCGCACAAAGTAGCTAATGTTATTAACCCTCAAATATCCTTCCTTCCTTCCTGAATCTGCCCCCTCCTCCTCCCAAAATTATCTATACACAGCCTGCCTGTAACCCTGGGAATAAATTAACCCAAAGAGAAGGGAGGGCGATTAACAAGACTACTGGGCATGCTAGCTTCCTTCAGTTGGTGCCCATTTTGTTTCAGGTGGGCACTGAAAATGCCACATTCTGTACCACCTTCAGAGGGTATCCCACATAGCATCAGATACAGAACCCTGCAGACGCTGCTATAATTCCTTAAAGAGGAAATCTTATGCCCTTGACCCCAGAAGGAGATGCAGCTGTTTGGTGGTAGAGAACCCTGGGAGTCTTATTGTTGGGTTAATTTATATAGATGCGAGGAGGGGCAGGAGGATAAATGGGGAAGCACTACCATCTCCTACCGAGGATAAATAGCAGATGGGTTTAGTTGCACCACTCAGAGTCCTGTCTCGGTTTTCTGTGCACATTCTCCTCCAGTTTTCATAACTCAGCTTCTTCTCTTGAAAAACAGTCTGCTAAGGAAATTCTCAGTGATTTCACCAAAATGGTGGGAGCTGAGCTGCTATCTCTTTTAGCTGTATGAAATGTTGTCTTTGCATAAAGTCACACAAGTTTTAATAACAGTAATTTTTTGTTGTACTACCAATTATTTGTACCGGCTGGATTTTTCAAACAACGTCTGTTAGAATAATATTCCTGACCAGTATTAAATCTTATAAATAATTTTTAAAAAACTAGCATTGAATTTGTGCAACATTTTATATATCAAAATGTCAGTGTTTGTCTTCATCTGCTTATTTTCTACTTGCAATAAACTCCGCCTAAAACAAACTCTCTACTCAAAAAAATTGAGTGGCTCTCTAATATTTCTAAGGCCAAATAAGAACTCCTCCATTTGACATTTAATTTTTTTTTACAACATGGTTCCATACTACCTGTTCAGTTTTATCATACGTCCCCTAATTCTTTTATGTACTCCCTGACCAATTCAAACTAGCTTTCTTGCTATTCCTCTCATACCATCTCAGTTCTATACTTCTACCCTGGCTGTCCTCCATACCTGGAATTCACTTACTTCTCACCCTTGCCTCTTAGAATTCCTACTTTTCTTAAAGCCTGAATACCACTGTTTGTATGAGTCCTTTGCTGATTTTCCCCTACCCTATTTGAGAGTACCTCCCATACACCAAGACATATATTCTATATGTTTATTTGTGTGTGTATATGTATGTGTATACAACATACATATACATTCATTTACAAATATGTGTATACATACATATATGCATATTTCATCCACTGAGAATAAGCACCTGGAGAAAAAATTTAATTTGGTTTTGCTTTTTGTATCTTCAGCACTGAGGACAGTCTTTGGGATAGAGTAGGCCCTGAGGGGCACTTGAGTGGTACAGTGGATAGAATATTGGGCCTGGAGTCTAAAAGATCAGAATTCAAATCTGACTTTAGGTACTTACTAGCTTTCTGACCTTGGGCAAACTCCTGCTTTAATTTAACTCCTGCTTGAATAAAACTGGAAAAGGAAATGACAAATCACTTTAGTATCTTTGCCAAGAAAATCCCAAAGACAGTTGGTCCAGAATCATAAAGAGTTAGACATGATTGAACAATTGAATAACATCAAGACACTTTACAAATGTTGGTTGATTGACTGGAGGTATCTTTGATATCTTCAGAGAGCTAAATTTCACATTTTATTCATAAATAATATGATGTTCAGACCTAGTCAGATAAATATGCCATGTGAAATGTTCCTCACTTCCAGTGTGGGCTTTTAAAAATATTTCCTTCTCTTGTTCTTTTGGCAAGTTTTGTCTCTTAATAGATTGCAGATGGTGAAATCTATCCCAAAACACCCTTTGCAGAAGCAACAGAGCCACATTCTTGAGTGGTGATAATAGGATTGTGTTAGCTTGGCACTAAGGTTCCATCACACTTTATTGGAGACTTGAATTTGGAGTCGGATGACTTGTGTCCTCTGCTGGACTTTCCTAGTAACTAGCTATGGGTCTTTAGGCAATTGGTAACAACTCTTAATGGAAATTTCCTTATTGGTAAAGTGAGAATAAGAATATTTGCCATGTTTGCCTTACAGAGTGGATTCTGAGGATCAAATGAGATAATGGATGCAAATATATATGTGTATATATATTAATGATTTTTATTAATATATTTTGGTTGTTTTTACATTACCATAGGTTTTCCCAGTATCTTACCTTTCCCCTAATGATAAAGCTATTAAAACACAAAAAAAGAATAAGAAGGAAAAGTCAGCATAATTGATACACTCCCCAGAATCTGAGAATATGTGCAATGTACAAGTAAGGTCCATATTTTCCACCTGTGAAAGGAATGGGGCAGGGGTATTTTGTTATATCTCTTATTTCTTATTTTTTCATTGTATTTTATTTTTTCCCATTACATGCCAAGATAATTTTTTTTATATTCATTTTTTTCAGTTTTTATATAAAGCTTTTTATTTACAAAACATATGAGTGATTTTTCAACATTGACCTTTGCAAAAACTTTTTTTCCCCAAGCTTTCCCCCTTCTTCCCCCCACCCTCCACCCCTAGATGACTGGTAATCTAATACATGCTAAATAGGATAAATTATATGACAAATACAATACATGTATACATATCTATACAGTTATCTTACTGCACAAGAAACATCAGATCTAGAAAGAGAAGAAGAAAAAAACAACCTAAGAAGGAAAACAAAATGCATGGAAATATTCACAGAAAGCGTTAAAATGCTGTGCTGTGGTCCGCACTCAGTTCCCACAGGCCTCTCTCTGGATGTATATGATTATCTTCATCGCTGAACAACTGGTTTGAATCACATCATTGTTGAAGAGAACCATGTCCATCAAAATTGATCATCGTATAGTCTTGTTGCTGTGTATGATGATCTCCTGGTTCTGCCTGTTTCACTGAGCATCAGTTCATGCAAGTCTCTCCAGGCCTCTCTGAAATCCTCCTGTTGGTCGTTTCTTACAGAACAATAATATTCCATAACATTCATATACCATAATTTATTCAGCTATTCTCCAATTGATGGGCATCCTTTCAATTTCCAGTTTCTTGCCACTACAAAAAGGGCTGCCACAAACATTTTTGCACATGTGGGTCCCTTTCCCTCCTTTAAAATCTCTTTGGGATATAGGCCCAGCAGAAACACTGCTGGGTCAAAGGGTATGCACAGTTTGATAACTTTTTGAGCATAGCTCCAAATTGCTCTCCAGAATGGTTGGATCCGTTCACAGTTCCACCAACAATGTATCAGTGTCCCAGTTTTCCCACAACCCCTCCAACAGTTATCATTATCATTTCCTGTTATTTTAGCCAATCTGACAGGTGTGTAGTGGTATCTCAGAGTTGTCTTAATTTGCATTTCTCTGATCACTAGTGACTTGGAGCACCTTTTCATGTGACCGGAAATAGTTTCAATTTCTTCGTCTGAAAATTGTCTGTTCATATCTTTTGACCATTTATCCATTGGAGAATGGCTTGAATTCTTATATATTTGAGTCAATTCTCGACATATTTTAGAAATGAGGCCTTTATCAGAACTTTTGTATTCATTTTTACAAAACTTTAAGTTCCCATTTTTCCCCTTCTCTTCTCCCTTCACCTCTTCCAAAAATGCTAGGTAATTTGATGTAGGTTATACATGTGCTTTCATGTAAATCATATTTGCATATTAGTCACAGTCATGAAAGAAGAAACATAAAAAGGAGGAAAAATATGATAGTAAGTGAAATAAATGCTTCAATTTGCATTCAGAGCTCATCAGTGCTTTAAATGGATGTAGAAAACATTTTCCTTCTTGAGGCCTTTGTACTTGCCTTAGATCATGCCTTAGATCATGAATAACTCAGAGAGCTGAGTTATTCATAGATGATCATCACACAGTGTTGCTGATACTGTGTATAATGTTTTCCTGGTTCTGTTCATTTCCCTTTGCATCAGTTCACACAAGTCTTTCCAGGTTTTTCTAAAATTTGACTATTCATCATTTCTTATTGTACAATGTTGTTCTATTCCATTTGTATACCACAGCTTGTTCAGCCATTCTCCAGTTGATGAGGATTCCCTCAATTTCCAATATTTTGCTGCTAGAAATATTTTTTGCACATGGAGGTCCTTTTCCCTTCTAATGATTTCTTAAGGATACTGATCTGGTCATGATATTGCTAATTCTTCAAAGGGTATTCACAATTTGGTTGCCATTTGGGCATAGTTCCAAATTGTTTTCCAGAGTTATTGGATCAATTCACACTCTACCAGCAGTGTATTAATGTCCCAATTTTCCCACATCATCTCCATTTTCCTTTTTTGGGGTCATATTTGGCAATCTGATAGGTGTGTAGTAATTTGTTCTGCTCCAGCCCCTTAACTTTACTGTGATTGTGTTTCTCTTTTTCAAGTATGTTTCTTGTAAAGAATCCATTGTTTGATTCTGGTTTTTGATCCATTCTGTATCTGTTTTTATTTTATGGGAGAGTTCAGCCCATTCACATTCACAATTATGATTACTACCTTCATATTTCCTACCATACTATTCTTCCTTCTGTTTGTCCTTTCTGTCCTTTCACTGTTTCCATCCACACCAGTGTTTTGCTTCTGTTCATTATCTCCCCTGATCCACCCTTTCTTGTGTCAATCCCCAGCCCATTCCCCTTGACTTAGTCTTCTCCCCTCCTACTTCCTTATGAGGTAAGATAGATTTCTATATTCAGCTGATTGTGGATATTATTCCCACTTTGAGCAAATATTGATAAGAGTAAGATTCAAGCAATGCCCATCATATACTCTCTCATCTTCCTCTCCATTATAATAGGTTTTTCAAGCCTCTTCATGTGAAATAATTTATCTCATTCTACCTGTTCCTTCTTTCTGCACTCAGTGTACTTCTGTTTCTCATCCCTTAATTATTTTATGTCATTCCCTCAAATTGACCTTATACACACACCTTCTGTCAATATACATTTCTTCTAGTTGTACTTTTAGTGATACTACTTTTTAGAATTATAAGTTCATTTTCCTATGTAGGGATATAAAAATTTAGTTCTATTGAATCCCTTATTTTTTCTCTTTTCTGCTGTTTATGCTGCACTTAGGTCTTAATATTAAAGATTATATTTTTGGTTTAATTCTGATCTTTTTATGAAAGTTTGAAATCTTTCTGTCATTGAATAAATATTTTTCCCTTGATGTATTATGCTTACTTTTGGAGGAGAGGTGATTCTTGGCTGTAGTTTTAGTTCCTTTGCCTTCTGGAATATCATGATCCATGACCTCCAGTCTTTTACTAATGCAACTGCTAAGTCTTGTATAATCCTGATTGTATGTTCCTGATATTTGAATTGTTTCTTTCTGGTTACTTGTAGTATTTTTTCCTTATCCTGATAGTTCTGAAATTTGGCTATAATGTTCCTTGGAGTTTTTCTTTTGGGATCTCTTTCTTGAAGTGATTGGTGGATTCTTTCAATGTCTATTTTCCTCTGAATCTATTTTTCAGGTCTATTGTTTTACTAATGAGGTATTTTATATATTTGTTCATTTTTATCATTCTTTTGAATTTATTTGATTGATTCTTGATATCTCATAGAGTCATTGGCTTCCCCCCCTTGTTTTTTTTTTTTTTTTTTTGCTTTTTGCTGAGGCAATTGAGGTTAAGTGACTTGCCCAGGGTCACACACCTAGTGAATGTTAAGTGTCTGAGATCAAATTTGAACTCAGGTCCTCCTGACTTCAGGGCTGGTGCTCTATCCACTGCGCCACCTAGCTGCCCCCAATTGTAACTTTCAAGGAGTTGTTTTCCTCCACTAATTCTTGTACTTTCTCTTCCATTTGGTCAATTGTACTCTTTAGGGAGTTGCTTTCTTCTCCTTTTCCATTTGGCCAATTCTGCTTTTTAAGCAGTTGCTTTCCTTTTCCAAGTTGTTGGCCTTTTTTTTTTTTCATAGTTCTCTTGCATCACTCACACTTTTTCCCCCAATTTTCCTTCTTCCTCTCTTATCTGACTTTTAAACTCCTTTTTGAGTTCTTTTATGTGTTCTTTCTAGGCTCGAGGCTACTTCCCATTTATCTTTGGAGTTTTGGTCATAGGTGTTTTGACATGTTGTTCTCTTCTGAATTTGTCACCGTAATAATTTTCTGTAATCAGATTCTTTTCTTTTGTTGTTTGTGGTGTTTTTTGCTCATCTATTTTTGGCCTTTTTCCTTTCTTTTAAATTTGAGTTGTCCTACTAGAGAGGAAGAGGCAGTGTGTCAGGCTGCAGGCAGGGGCTGTTTACTTAATGCTGCACTGATGTTGCCTTGAGGGTCTCTCAGGTTTCTGATGCTTCACTGAGGGGGCATGATGGGCTACCACCAATGGAGGATAAATGGGTCTAGAAGCTCACCAGATTTTGAACCATGATCCTAGTGGTGATGTATGTGCTGAGGCCAGTGGGATGCTTTTGCATTTTCCTGGGGCTATACTGTGTACAGTGGTCTGACTGTTGCATCTAACTGTTTGCCCAGGGCTATGTTGAAGCACTGGCAGTTGCCTGTTTGCCTGAGGGTATGATGAAGCACTTGGGAGGGTCCCAGCAATGACAGCTGCTGGTTTGCTTAAGTACCAATAGAGTTAGCATTTACCTGTTTACCCAGGGCTCCACTGAAGCATATGGAGGTGTCACTACTGGAAGCTGCATGTTTGTCCGGGGCTGTGCTAAAGCATGTGGAGGTTCTCAGAGCTGGATTTTACCACATGCTGAGGCAAGTGGGAGTCTTGATGTTGGTACATGCCTGGTCCACCACACAAGATCTACCACTAGTTTGCTAAGGAGGAACTTGCTGCTGGTCTACTGAAATGTTTTTTGTCCTGGACTGTGTTCCCCTTTTACCCAAGTGAGATAGACCTTTCCTGCCAATCTTTCAAGATTTGGAGGCCCAATGATTGTTTTACCCCATCTTTTTCATCACCATTGCTATTCTAGGATTTGTTTGAAGGTGTTATTTTAAGATTGTAAATATGAGAGTTACCATAATTTACTGCTTACTCTACCATCTTTGTTTCTGGAAGTCTTCTGTAAATATATATAAATATATATTATAACCAAAAATGATATATTGATGTAATTTTTTATCATTCAGTATTGATGTAATTTTTTATCATTCAAAATGGAAAGGAGAGGTAAATAAAGGTTCAGCCATAGACTCATTGTGCTCTTGCCCTATTTAGACCATTCCTGAAAAACTATGCTCATTTATTGACACATTTAAGGAAGAAAATTGACAATATGGAAAGCATTCCAAAAAAAAGATAACTCAATGACCATGCTATATAGTGATTAGTAGAAGGAAGTCAATTGAAAAAGCATTTAAGTGAATATTTTGTGCCTTGTACTGTTAGTGCTGGGAATACAAAGAAAAACAAAAAGATAATCCTACATTCAAAGTATTGACAGTCTATTAAAGAAGACAACATTCAATCAACTATGTTAGAACAAAATATATTCAAGATAAATTAAAGTTTTTCTCAGAGGGAAGGCATGAGCATTAAGGAAGCTTGGAAAGGACTTCTTATAGAAAATGGAATTTTAGCTGAAATTTGAAGGAAAGCAAGAAAACCAGGAGGTGGTGATAAGGAAGGAGAGGAGGAGCTAGACATGTTTAGCTTGAATAATGAATGATTCAGTAGGGCCATAACTGTTTTCAAGTATTTGCAGGGTTGCCATGGGTCAAAAGATTTAGACTTGTCCTTGACCTTGCAGTTAAGAAATAGGAACAATGAATAGACAATAGACTTGGATTTTCTCTAAGGAAAACTTTCCTAAGAATTAGCACTTCAAAAGGCAAACTGACTTGGTTAGGAGGTAATAAGTTCTCCCTCACTGAAGGTTTTCAGGTGACCTTGAATGATCTTGTATTGGTAAAGGTGATGAGGCATAGGTTAAACTGGACGACTATTCCATCTCTAGGATTCTGTGAAGAAGATGAATTCCAACAAAAATAACTTATTGTTAAGCTCATTGCCAGAGGCAGAAAAACACACAATGCACAAGCATATGTTTCTATCCTATGGGGTGTTCCATTCTTCCTTATTATCCCTACTACTCTATAAGAAAGGTAACCTGTGGTTTCTAATCTTCTCAGCTTACATCAAGTAATCCTTCAATAATAACTCTGTAAGGTAGGCACTGCAGCTGCTATGTTTCCCATTTTAAAGTTGAGAATATTGAGGCTTAAGGCTTAAAGTCACAAACCCACATCTACAACTCAGGTCAGATCTTCTATTTCTTAATGTTCTGTCTTTAGTCAATAAGATAAAAGCCTGTACAGTTCTTCTGATTCCAGGTGATCAAATAGGCCCCCTCAGTTAGTCTCAGACCTGGTCCATCCTTGAGAGGCCTCTATCTCAGGCAATATTTTTACTATCTGCATTTCAGGCACTGTCAAAATCAGTCTAGTTCTGAGGTGACAGAATTTATCTCAACTCTTTTAGTTCACAAGGATAATATTGTCAAAGGAGTTTTTGTTCATACATATTTTATATTTACCAATGAGTTGTTTTTGATGATTTTAGTTTTTTTGTTGTTTTAATATTCCAAACCTTGATGATTCTGAGTTCCCTGATTATAAGAGAAAGTATAGATGTGCCTAAATAGATACATATATTTGCATGTATATACATACTATCCATACATATATATTTATGTTACATAAATACTATATATGTATTATATCATAAAATGTAAAATTTCTTTTGCATTTCCTCCTTTTCCTTATACAATAAAATACTTGAATGACTGATTTGTTTGGTTAAGCTAATAAATTGAACCAGAGATTAAAAAGCAAAATTGTTCTAATTTCAGCTAGGCATTCTCTATTGATTATCTTATAAAAACAATCTTATTAAGTCTACTTCAATATTAAATTACTGATTCTCCATCACCTTCCCCACAGCAGATGTTCCACATCTTTTTACAGCCATTTGGTTCCCAATCCTCTTCCCACTATTTTTTCTTCTTTTCTCATTCTCAAAGGATCTCACTTATTTTAGTGAAAACTTGCAAAAATTTGGTATGATCTCTTTTCACCTATTGCTACACTCTCCTGTCAACTTCAATTTATCCTTGCACATTGAGCCATCTCTTGCTTCCTTAGAGAATATGGTACTCATTCATCTTTTCAAGACTCTTAGTCAATGCTCTTCCCCTCTCTCTTCTTGTCTCTGTCTCTCAGTCCAAATTTCTGTCTCTCTGTTTCTCCCTGTCTCTTTCTCTTTTTCTGTCTTTTCTCATTCCTTTAATATATAAAACTATTAACCTATCTCTATCTTGAAAACATTTCCCTTTGCCTCTGCAACCTCTTCAAGTTACTATTATTGTTCATGTAAGTCAAGTAGAAGGTTCAGAGAGATTAAAAGCTAGAAGAGCTAGATTCTATTATTGAATCTTCCACTAAACTATTCCTATGAAACAGTCCCTCCATTCCAAGATTTTATTTTTATACAATGCAAGATAGAACATAAAGGGAAGAAGTGGCTAGATAAGAATATTTTCTAATGGAAAGTCAGAACTTTTGATGGATATACCCTTTTCAGAAGCAGTAGTGGTATTGATCTAATTAAAGTTGAGCAAGTGGAGGAGGGAGTTGGAAGTAGGTGTGGATTGTTTGAAGAAAAGGGTAAAGAATCTTCATTGAGTTTGTTGTTTAGCCATTTTTTCAGCCCTGTTTGACTCTCCTTGACTGCATTTGGGATTTGCTTGACAAAGAAAATGCTATTTTCTTTTCCAGATAATTAAAAAAATTTTCCACTTAATAGTATTTCATTTTTTCCCCAATTACATATAAAGATAGTTTTTAACATTTAATTTTGTAAGATTTTGAGCTCCAAATTTCCCCCCTCCCATCCTTCCCTTCTCATTCTGCAGACTGACAAACTATCTGATACAGATTATATATGAGCAAACATGGAAACATATTTCCACATTAGTTTGTGAAAGAAAAATTATAACAAAAGAGAGCACAAAAAAGAAAAAAAGAAACAAGAAAAAGTTAAAATAGTATGCTTCAACCTACATTCAGTCTCCATATTTATTTCTCTGGATGTAGATGGCATTTTCCATCACAAGTCTATTTCCTTCAGATCGTTTTATAATTGAGGAACTGAGGCAAACTGAGTTAAATGACTTGCCTAGGGTCACATGCTAGAAAATATCTGAGGCAGGCCAGGCAAATAATATAGACTCTGACCAATCAGCATGAATAGTCCTAGGTCAGGAATTCTGGAAATAGCAATTTAACAAGAGTCGGGTAAAAGAACATGTGTTTAATGTCATTCCTGGCCATTAATAACAACTTGTTGATTAAATGAATATAATATAAATCTTCATAACCACAGTGCCATCCTTGTGCTTTCTGTTGTGCTTCCCTTGCCCTGATGAAAGTCCTCCAGAGGGGCAGTTCATGTTCAAAGTTCAAGGTGCTTTCTTGTAATTCAAAGAAGAATTAAGGAAACTAGGTTTGTGTTTGTTTTGGTGTTTGGCTAGGTTTATTTTGTGGTATTGTTGGAACATTGCTATTAGTACAGGGACAAAAGAACCCTTCAAAAATCTAGAATTCGAAAGTGAATATCCTGCAAGATTCCAATACATACTTAGCTCATTTCCTTTCAAAGTTCTTGAGGCCATCATGCTTTCATCTTCCTCCCTGTACAATGGACTTATCTCCTGTATCATGTCGATGATAAATGACAAACTGTTTCAACTAAAATTGCAAACTGAATGGAAATGGAAATCCAAAACCTTAGGCATTTGGAAATCACAGGGTTCTCTTGCTATAGCATTAACACTGAGAGCGTACCAAAGTCCTAGGGTGTCTGAAAGAGCATTTCACATGATTGCCTTTATTCTTTACACAGACAACAGGCTTCCTTGCTTTATGAGCCAAATATACAGCCCTTTGCTAGAACCAACACCACCCACCGAAATCAAATAAAATAGCAGATGAGTGTTGATGTGAATTCAGTAAATCGCTATTCACAGCCAAGTTGTCCAAAAAAAAAAAAAAAAAAAAAAAAAAAAAAAACCCTCCGAGCTTTGAGCTAGCTGGGTGCCCTGCATAAACATTCTCACAGCAATGGCAGTAATAAAGCTGACATAATGAGAGGCCCAATCCCAGTATATAGCTACAAATGTAGTTAACAGAAAGTATGTGTCTTTACTATCCATTTTGTGGGGATGAATAAAGGTAGTCCCAAATAACCTAAAAACTTATACATTCCTGATTTGCACTGTTTCAACTAACATTAAGTAGGTCTTTGTTACCTTGAAATAAGAATTTTTACAGGATGATGGTGGTGGTAGGGATAGTGGTGGGGATAAGTCCTCAGGGTTCTGTCCTTCTCTTGGTCTTCACGGTGATCTCATTAGCTCCTATGGATTTAATTATCTACTATATATTTCTAATTCTCAAATGCATCTTTCCTGCTTCATCTTCTTTATCTATTTCCAATTTCTCATCTTCAACTGCCTTTCAGACATCTTGAATTGGATGTCCAGCAGATATCTTACACTCAATATATTCAAAAACAGAACTCATTCTTTCCCTCTAATTTCATCCCACTCCCATTATTGCAGGGGACAACATCGTTTTTTTCAGTTCCTTGGGCTTACAACCTAGGAGTCATCCTGAATTCTTTATTGTCTCTTACCACCCCCATATCCAAACTATTGCCAAAGCCTGTCAATTTCACCTTTGAATCCATCTCTTCAATATGTCCCCTTCTTTCTCTGACACTGCTACCTACCTATACTGCTAGGGAAGACCCTCATCTCTTCACTTCTAGACTATTACAGTATCCTTCTGGTGGGTCTGCCTTCCTCAAGTCCCAACCCATTATTCTCATCCATCCTCCATTCAGTCACCAATTTTCTTTAAGTGTAATTCTGATCATGACAGCTCCTCCACTCAATGCAAAATCCTCTGTTTGGTTCAGAGCCCTTCATAATCTACCTTCTGCCCACCTTTCTAGTCTTCTTATTCTCTGCCATATGTCCTTTGCTTTGGTGTCACTGGCCTCCTGGCTATTCCACAAGATACTCCATTTCTTGGCTCTAGGCATTCTCTCTGGTTGTCTCACATGCCTGTAATGTCCTTCCTCTTCTGCTCTTTCTGCTGGCTTCCTTTAAGTCCCAATAGAATCCCATATTTTACAGGAAACTTGTTCCGATTCCTTTTAATTCCAGGACCTTCATATTTGAGAGGTCTTTCCCTCATCCATTTGTTTTAGGTCCTAGAATTCCTAGCATGAGTTACTCTACAGCATTTTTTTCCACAAAGTTCCCATTAAAATGTATATATTCTCTGGAAGTAATAAAATATCTAATGTTCATTTATGCAGATTTGTTCACTCTCACTAAGCACAGAGTTGGTGGAACAGGAAACAAATTTGCTGAGATCCAAGTGTCCAAAAAGTTCAAGATGTATGCATCCCCAGTCCAATGGGGACTCCCCAAAACATGAGGACACTTTGGATGTCAAACTCAATTTCTCAAAAGGAAAAGGAAGAGAAAAGAAAGAGCCACAAAAAACATCACTCTAGCCAAGGATCGGCCTCAACTATTTAAAATCACAGTACCTTAGCACAGGAAAAGACCATTCACTCAAGTCTATAACCTGAATTATAATCTCTACAACATACCTAGCTTTTTCTTGAAGCCTTTTTGAAAGGGGAACTCCCGAGTCAAACCACTCTGGAACTATGATTAATTTCATCTGGTTTATGGATCTATCAACATGTGGAAGTTGATCCAGTGAGGGAAGGTTATATACTATTCTCAATCATGATGAAGCTACTGCAGTTTCAGCCCCTAGCAACCTTAGAATTCATCACTTTTCTCCAAAATTGCCTGATTGGTGTCAGGACCTACTTGCCTCCCAGAATGACTTTGTCCTCATACATATTTTGAATTCTGCTAAATGCATGCCAGATGGGATTTTGCTTTGTATGCTACTTTTATTCTGCTAAAGCTAATTTGCTTTATAGTCTTCTCTATAAACAATGCTTATGCTTTTATAAACAGTGTGCTCATTTGGGGATTGGAGTTAAACATCTCCTTTTAGGTGGGGGCAGGAAAAAAAGGGTTGAAGTTTCATTTTCTGTCCTTGCCCTCCATTGGATGCCAATTCTGGGATTTAACCTAATTTATAGGAATCATTTCAAAATTTACCTTTAATAGAGTACCATGGAACCCTGAAAGAGGCAAAGAGAGAGATTGAGAGTTGGCTTAAGTCTTTTTTAGTTCCTGACTACAGGACTTGAAAGCAATGACAGTAAAATGAACTAATTTATCTTATTTTGCATACTTATAGTTAGGGGCTATTGAACACAATATGCAAATGCATGTAAATATGCAAATGAGCCACATTTCCCAGATTTGGTGAGGGGGAAAATGTGGTAGCCTTATGTTAGATAGCTTTCCCTTATCTGAGAACACAACTTTTCAGCACTGCATGTGCAAGTAACTGTGCATTCAGATTTGAGACTGTTAATTTGGAAATCCAGCAAAGGCTGATGGGAGAAGAAGGTATTTTTGCTTTAGTTTGCTGCACACTCCCTTCTAGAACTTGTAATGTTACTATTTTTCCCCCTTGGGAAATCTTTTTTTTTTTCCTTACCCAGTTTGCTTTCAGATCTTTTAGGGATATGCAGCTTTGATCCTGAAAAGAACTAGGAAGCAGGTGAATTTTGTCAGATGCCCTCTGTCCTGGGGTCTCATAGAGTCCCTCTTGCTGGAGGAAGGCATCTGCTATATTAATTCATATTAGTGACTGTCTCCAAGAGACATTTATACCTGAAGAGAAGTTATCTGGGAGCTGAATGGAAGGGACAAGTTTGGACAGGGTCTCCTCAAATCACATGGGACATGAATGACTCTGTGAACACATTGCTTGGAAGCTGTCAACCACTTCCTAATTTTGTTTAGTTTGGAAGCAAGGGAGCACTGCCCAAGTCAATTAAGGTCATACTCCAAGACCAGAGGGAGTAGAAGAAACAGGAAAGTAACCTGGATGAGTGTCAATTTCCAATTACTATCTCTTCTCAGTCAAGAAAATTATATACAATTACTTGAAATTGGTACCCCAAAATGTTTCAAAGAGGAGAATAATATGGCTGTGCTACCAGCAATTTGGTTAGTAATTTGGTAGTAATCTCTGGTAATTACTGTAAATGCTAACTAGTTCATTTCCTGAATCACATTTCCTTTTGGGTGTCACTTTACTTGGTACATTTTAACTGTCTTTTGTAAAACACGCTAATGATGCTTAACATTAGTCAGCATTACCTGGGGATGAGAGTGGAGAACAAGAAGTCGTCAGTAGCCTGGAGGGACTGTTTTAAGTGCCTGCAGTAGTTGAGTGATTCAAACTAATTTCTCTCTTTTGTTTTTTCTGTTAGTTTGTATTCCAAGGTAACATTTATGTAATGGCACAGAAGGGAAGGTAGGTTACTTGGATAAGGAAGGCAGGGAGCAGAGTTGGGAATGCTGGGCTATAGTTCATGAGAAATAGGTGGGGTTACACTGGAGATGAGCTCCACGATTGACTTTCTGGCTGAAGTGAGAGTGGAGTTAATTGATGACACATGAGCTGGATTTCTGCCATAAACTCTATGTGGTAATGCCCTACACTCTACTCTGAAGACCATTGAGTCCTGGAGTTTTTTGTTTGTTTGTTTGTTTTTAAAAATCTCAATAGTATTTTCTTTTTCCAAATATATATATAAAGATAGTTTTCAACATTCATTTTTGTAAAATATTGTGTTCCAAAATTTTTCCCTTCCTTTATCCTCCTTCCCACAACAGCAAGCAATCTGATATAGATTAAGTATATACAATTCTTTTCAATATATTTCCATATTTGTCATGTTGTGTAAAGAAAAATCAGACCAAAATGGAAAAAAAAACACTAAAAAGAAAAAGCAAGCAACAAACAAAAAGTCCTGGAGTTTTTAACCTGAGATCCATGAAATAAAAAAAAAAGACACATTGATATATTTTGGTATGGATAACTTCCTTTGTAATCCTCTGTACCTTAATTTATACATTTAAAAACATTTTTAGTAAGAACCTGCAACTTCACCAGACTACCAGAGGATTTCATTGCAGGTGAATACACACACACACACACACACACACACACACACACACGATTAGAAGTAATAGTCTGTGAAGAATATGGAGAGAAATAAGATTATGTTTCTTCAGTTCAATTCAAAGAGCATTAATGATTTCTGTGTGTATACTGTATGCAAGGTGCTAAGGATAAAAAGAAAAAGTAAAGGGTCTCTACACTTGAGAAAATTCCTTTTTATTGGCAAAATATAATGTCAAAGCAAAATCATTTAAAATAAACTAAAGAGAGAGCACCAATTGTGGAACTTACATTTTATTTGGAAGACATAATGCGGACACACAATCAAAAAAGGTAGCACTGAGGGGAGGGATCAGGGAAGGAAGTCTCATGACAATGGAAACACTTAAGTTAAATCTTACCAGAAGACAAAAATTTTGAGAAGTGGACAAAAGAGTGCATTCCAGGCCCTGGGGAAAGCTTGAGCCAGAGCAATGAAGCAGAAGATAGAGTGCAGAGTTAAATGAACAGTTAATAGTCTGGTTTATCTGGCATAAAGACTTTGTCAAGGAACTTCATATGAATAAAATAGCAAAGGTGGACAGAGTTACAATTAGAGAACTTTAAGCATCGTGCCATAGAATCTGCATTTTAAAAATGAGATGTCATTGAAGGAAAGTTTCTAAGCTAGAGAGAGATGGTGACAAGTAAAGGCAACTTAGAAAATAGTAGTGATATATAATTTAATATAATTTAATATTACATAATATAACAGAATAATATTAAGGAATAGCCAATGAAATAGTATAATATAATGACATATTATAATGTTATATAATATAATAATGTATTATATTAGATAACATAATAATAATAACTTTATATAGTACTTTCTATGTGCTTGGTACTGTACTAAACACCTTACTACAGTTAGCTCATTCAATCCTCACAACAACCCCAGCAAATAGTTACTGTTATTATCCTCATTTTAAGAATAAGGAAGCTGAGACAAACAGAATTGAAGGACCAGGTCACACAGCTAGGAAATGTATGAAGCCTGATTTGAACTCAGATTTTCCTGACTCCAGGCCAGGCAGTCCATCCACTATACCATTTAACTGCCCCTATATTTGGAAGTTCAGTAAATCTCCGACAAAATAAAGAGAAGAGGGACAAGAGTAATTAACTCTTGTAGTTTCACTTTGCCCAGCTTTGAAAGGAATTTTTAAACATCGAGCTTGCCAAAAAAGTTGGAAAGACTTATCATCATCATCATCACCATCATCATTGTCATAGTCGATATCATCATCATCATCATCATCATGGCAGAAAAGATATTATTGGAGCAAAAAGCTCCAATTGCTATTGAAAAATTAGTGGAAGGAAAGTAGTAGTTTTATCTCATCACTTTGACTTAATTCCTTTTATTATTTCCTGCCTGAGAACATGTAACTTGGGAGTCATTTACAAATGACTACTCTGGTAAAAAAAATTTTTAATGGTGTCCTGTGAATTCCAACACCATAGTTTGTTCTTACTCATCATGGTACAACCTCCTTGCCCCTGCATCCTTCTTTCTATAATTCTGACAAAATGAAATTTCCTTTATAGTCTTCCTTTCATTACTTCCAAAGCCTGACTTCTCTCTTATATCTGCTCTCTTGTTAGGTGGCATTTAAAGCATAAAGTAGCTTTTCTTTTAAATGATTTGTAAACATAGAGTGGTACTTTTATCTTTTCTGTTTTTATTTTATGCTGCTTTCTGAATCATTGTAAAATAGAGAATGCCACAAATAGCTTTTTAACTCATTCATCCTGTCCTAGTTTGACTGTTAACTCCCAGAGAGCAGAGGCCTTGACTTATTTTAATCTTGTTTATGTACAGTTCCTAGTACTGAAGCATTTGCAGAGAGTGATCTGAAAATACTAGTCTGGTAAATCTCCCCAGCTTTCTCTCTGATGATAACTGCTGTAGAGAGGTCATCAGACAGAATGGGTAGAGAGCCAACCTTAGAATCAGAAAGACCAGATATCAAGGCTTTTGTTGTTGTTGTTATTCATTCACTTTTCAGTAGCATCCAACTCTTCGTTACTATATTTGGGGTTTTCTTGGCAAAGATACTGGAGTGGTTTGCCATTTTCTTTTCTAGCTCCTTTTACAGATGAGGAAACTGAGGCAAACAAGGTTAAGTGACTTGCTCAGGGTCACACAGCTGGTAAATATCTGAGGTTAGATTTGAAATCACAAAGATAGTCATCCTCCTGACTCCAAACCCTGTGCTCTATCCTCTGCACCATTTAGCTGTCCAGAGCCTCTTACTGGGAAATGTAAATTTTACACAAAGTATAATAAATATCACTATTCTCCTTTGACATAGGAAGAATTAGATAAAATCAAAGGCAAGTGATTATAGCTGAGGAAATAGAATTGTTCTATGGTGACTGTACTTAATAAAAAACAATGTCATACATGTGGCAAGAGGATATTAGAATAGATGGATAGTCTAAGGATCATACTAGTTGTTGCAGAAGGTTAAATTAACTAAAGAATGGCCTCTTGGCACATTGAGCAAATCTTCTCTGGTCAGTTTACCCTAACCTCCATAGAGCAAAAAGGCAGGAATGGTCTACAATCTGTACTGAAAAGACATGAATCCGTAGATTGATCTTAGAAAATGCAAGCACACAGGAGCATGAGTCACAAAGCCTTTTGGAAGAAGGAGGAAATTTTTAATTCTTAAAAAAAATTAAGATTAGTAGGAGATTAGTAGTGGAGTGTGTTAATGTAAGTAAGAGTGCAGATAAGTCTCTGAATTTGTTGGGGAAGAAGATACTGCTACCTTCTCCACACTGAGAATCTCAAAAAAATTAAGGTGTAAAAACTTTATATTGCTGGCAGTCGCTTGATGATTAATGAGAAACATTTTTTAAATAATGTTTTATTTTTAATGTTTTATTTTCCCCAGTTACTTGTAAAGACTACTTTTAACATTCATTTTTTTAAAAAATTGAGTTCCAAATCTTCTTCCTTTTTCCTCACCTCCCCAGTCCCAGAGAGAGTAAGCAATTTGATGTAATGTATACATGTAAAATCATGCTAAATGTATTTCCATATTGCTCAGGTTGTGAAAAAAAAAACAGATCTCTCCCCCCAAAAGAAGAAAAAGAAAAAGAAAAAATAAAGCAAATGAAAAATAGTATGCTTTGATCTGCATTCAGATTCCATCAGTTCTTTCTCTAGAGTAGATAGCATTTTTTCAGTGTGAGTCCTTTGGAATTGTCTTGCATTGTTGTATTGCTGTGAATAACTAAGCCATTCACAGTTGGTCATCTTACAATATTGCTATTATTATGTACGATATTCTCTTGGTTCTGTTCACTTCACTCAGTAAGCACTTTTAAGCACCTACCATGTGATACACTCTTTGTTCAGTTGTCATGCTACTCAGACAAGAAGAAAACATCCTCTTGCTTCAAGGGGTTAATATTCTATCTATGGAACATCTACAAATAACAAATAGTTACAAAACATATAAATACAAAATAGGGGATAAAGGTTAGCATTACACCTGTAATTCTTTTGGTCTAGGTAACTCCCAAAGGAAGAACCTTTCTTTTCAAGTGCAGGATTACACTTCTCTTCAACTTTTATAGTCTTAAAGAGTTTTCCAAAGCTCAGAGATTGGTTAAAGTATTTTGCTCAAGAGTCACATAGCCAGTGTGTGTCATTTTTTATTGCTTTTTATTTAGTTATGTCTATCTCTTTGTGACCCCATTGGGCCACATTGGCAAAGATACTGGAATGGTTTGCCATTTCCTTCTCCATATCATTTTATAAGTGAGAAAAATGAGGCTAAAAGGCTTAAGTGACTTGTGCAGGGTCACCCAGTAATAGTTCAAAACCAAATTTGAACTCAGGTCTCCATGACTCCAGACCTTGCACTCTACTCACTGTGCCCAGTGTATGGACTTAATAGCCAGGTCTTAAGGCTGGCTCTTTATCTGCCTTATGCCAAATAAAAACAAGTTTTAGAGGGAGGAGGCACTAAAAGTCCAGTTCTAGGAGAGCTGGCTTGAGCAGAGCTTTAAAGGTATTCTAAAAAGGTGACAGGTGGAAATTAGGAGGATGTGTATTATAGATCCCTTCCAGGGATTACAGACAGGAGATGGAGTAGTGTGAATGAGGAACAGCAAGTAGACTGCTTTTCTAGGAATGTAGAGTTGAGAGGCAGAGAGAAGGTTATATATTAAGCCTAAGGTGATAGATGATAGTGAAAAAAGGACTTTGAAAGACAAACAATGTAATATATGAGTGTAATGGAGAGGCTTTACATGGGCAGATGCAGAGTGAAGTAAAGTGAAACAAGAAAAGAAATATAAAATGATTACAACTATGTAAATGCAAAGGGTCATCACCAAACAATAGAAAATACATAACATGAAATTACAAAGAAAAAAGATATTCCCAAAGAAGAAATATAAAAAGAAGACATCTCCTCCTACTACACACACACACACACACACACACACACACACACACACACTCACTCACACACATACACAGCTCTTTGCAAAAATGGAAGGAATTTGTGAATGTTTAATATTGCAGGTAATGTCAGTTTTTTTCTACTATATTAATTAGTTTTGCTAAATGCATTTTTATCTTCCCCCTTTTTCTTTTCTCTTATCTAAATTATTTGTTATACAGGATAGCTGTCTGGGCTGGAGGTGGACAATAAGTTGGAGTGCATAGGAGAAATGGAAAGGAAAATGTAGATTTTATAAAAGCAAAAGATATTAATAAAATTATTTTTTCATAGACAAACTAGTAGTTTTTTTATCCTATAAACAGTAAAGAGTGTCTTAGACAAAGCTTTGAAATCCAAAAATCCTTGCTATAATGTTTTTAAATGTCTACCTATAAGCAAGCTTTTAAGATAAGTAAAACACTTATTGTTTCTATTTTATGGACAAGTAGTAGAAAGATGCAAATTTACATAATTACTAAACATAAGGCTAAACTAGGACTAGAATTCAGAAAACTATGCTCTTAGCCTTAGACTCTTTGCATTGAAACAATGGTTCTCAATTTTTTTTCAAATATGAGGATTCTCAAAAATTTTCAGTCACATGAAAATAATTGTTAGAATTGATATCCTTTGATGAGAAAGTAAAAAGAAACACTATGAATTGAGTAACACTCTTAGATTTGCATTATGTTCATCACAAAAGAATCTATATTTATATGGAAAATAGCAATACTTAAGTGTTCTACATATTATTTATTCAATATACAGAAGCTGTTTGCTTGTTTATATACTGAGTCATGTTACATATTTTTGTTTGTCTAAATAAAAATTGAAATGATGATGAATATTGAATGCTTATATGTATGTGAGGAGCCTTGATAATAACTCTGAGACCCTCTTCCCCGCCCTTGAACTTTGGATTTCCTATTGAGAAATTACTGCATTCAAAGGGTTTTATCAATGTAAACATGTTACTTATTGTATTGGTATCTCACTTATTTTCCTCTGATTGCCAAATAAAAATGATAATGCTTTATTTTTCTTTTCTTTAATTTTTTTTTACTGTTGGGTTTTTATCTTAAGCTTAGGCCCTCCAATAAAAGGCTTTATATTGGTCAGCTTTGCTTCCTGTCAATGACTGACATCATAAATGCTGATCATGAATTTCAAAACTGAATTGTTCACCTATCTTCCCCAGGTTGTAAAGACTTATCTTACATTTTGCACATCTATCTCTGCAAAATGTCTTTTGCTTCTCACTTAGTGGAGTATAGATCACTTTTAAAAGGCTACCATTATGTCTTGGCAGGCTGAAAAGTGACTAGGTGGTTGAACCAGCTTCTGTCAGAGTTCTCCAAAATCTGAGGATTCCAAGTCAAGACATTACACATTTCTTTTTGGCTGTCAATCAACAGTTATTTATTGAGCACCAGTTATATGCCAGGTGCTATGATAAGCACTGGTGATAAAAAGAAAGCTCAGAGACGGTCCTACTTGGCCCACCTCCCATTAGGGCAAACCTACCAGTCATTGTCTTTTCTCCAAGAATAGCCTTGAGGAAATTTGGCATCTTTTTTTTTTTTTGTTTTCCTGCATTGACATTATGTAGTTTTAGACCTCATCTTACTTGAAAATATATATATATATATATATACATATATATACACACACACACATATATAATATATTATGTGTGTATCTATTAAAGTTTTCCATCTTTTTTCTTTATGTCTAACCTATCTGTCCATCTATAGGTATACATAAATGAATGAATAAATAAATATCAGGCGTACAATACACATAATGTATCCACTTCTATATTCTTCTTTTAAAACTGCCTTTCTCCTAACTATTCCCCCAAATCTCTGCCTCCTGTTTCAGGCAAGGAAAGAGAAAACAGGAACACTCACTCATTCCTGGCCTTTCCAAATATCCCACCGTCGGCACATTTATATTAGATATTGATTTCTGTTTAATAGAATAAGCCAGAAAAAATCACACTCTTTGTTGGCGTTCAAAGGATAAACCATAAAAACCATTAAGAAGCACTGTAAGCATGAGGATGATTAATGGGACTTTAGGTGCCGTCCACCGACTATTTCCAGATAATGTCTTTGAGAGATCCCATTGCTTCTGGCTGCAGTTCAGAGCTATTTATTTGCAAGGTGAAATTCTGAGTAATGATGCTTCCAGGGCAGTCCTGACTGACAGTGTTAAAGAGACAAAACTGTACGTCCCTGAACTCAGATCTTGAAGTGTTTGCTCCAAGGAGTTGCTAGGATACTTTGAAGGTCGTGATATGAAAGACAATGTGTCTGCCCTCAGACTGCCTCTCCCCCAGTGAGCATCTGATACTCATCTCCATGAAGACCTGCTGGGTTTTGGGGTTTATCAGGAAGAAGTGTTTGTTAGAAACTATTGATTCCCCGCCTTCTCTGAAACCAGCATGTGTTTTCCTTCCTAGCATTGGATTAGTTTGGACTTGGAAGGCAAGCTGCCTCTCAATGGTTCCTCACTAATGTCACAAAAGAGCTTCAGTTTGCTCTGGATCTGACAGAAACTTGTTCAAAAAGGACCAACCTATATTTCTCTACCCCTCAACCCCCTTGTATTTTTCCTTGTTTCCAGAATTTTTTTCACTGAGTCGCTAAAGCTTTTTCTCAATTCTAATGACTTTGGACCTCTTACTACTTGCCAAGTTCAAGATATTCTTTGGGTTCCCATCTATTCTGATTCATACTTCTGAGTCCTCACCAATCATTTCTATTGCAGAACAAATTCAATAGAACATTAAGAATACAAGGCAATTAAATAGAATAGAGAAGTTAAAAATATTCTATATGCGAAAGATAAGCTTTCCTACAGGTTTCCATGTTGACCTTAAGGTTGCATCTCAGTTGAAATATTTCCTCTGGCTTAGTTGTCCAGTGAGCAAGCTACCTGTCATGTCACTGCCCTCCTTTTATGTCTCAAGGGCTGTTTTAAGGCAGAGCTACATGGGCTACTGGGCTTCATTTCTGATGTGTTATTGACCTCTGTTTCTTGGATTTCTTATTTCTTCTACATTCAGTTATTTTTAAATTTTAGAGTTGTTTTAGATTATTGGGGATAATTTTTTCTTCAAAGTGAATGTGAATGCTCTTTTGTATGACTGACCTGGCCAAAATAAGCCTAGAGCTAATTGTTCATTTTCATCTCTTTTGTTATTCAAGTTCATAGTCACAAAGAAAAGAGACCATAAAGTAAAAAAAAATAATAAACAACCTAACCACCCTTTAAGCAAAAGTTCTCTTAGGCCTAATTATTTATTTAGGTGAAGCAAGACCAAAATCATTTCATCTCTCATCATATCTCTAGTGTCCAGAATCAGAGCCTTGCAAATCTCAGATCTTTTCTTAGTAATACCTAGTAAATTATTGACTTTGCCCTGCATCCCATAGCAACATGTATGTCCCTGTCTTCCTCACCTTTACTAATTACAATCCTAAGGAGGAACTCAAAATCACATAAAGATCCAGACTTCATTAATCAGAAGGATAACATGATGGATGAAAGAATTGGGATCCCAAAAGAACCTGACAGAAAATGTGTGCTGAAGATAAAAAGATAGAATTTATTACTTTCACATGTAATTGTTTTCACTGTATTTCAATAAATCTACAGTACAAATTTAGCATGGAGGTGACATGGTTAGAAAATATCAAATTTCAAAAAGACCTAGTGGTCCTAGTAGACCATAACTCTCCTATGTCAGCAGTATGCTGAAACGGCCCCAGACTCCAATTTTCACTTGATTAACATTCCCAAAAGTACAGTGTTTAAAATATGAAAAGTTGTCTTCGTTATTCCTTCTTTGAAGCACTGTGTTCACTTCTGGTAGTTACATTATAAAAAGGACATTGTGAAATTGGATTGGGTCCAAAGGAGATCTACTAGGATGCTGAATGGAATTGAAAGTATGCAATACAAGGATTGACTGAAGAAATTAGGTGTGTTTATCCTGGAAAAGAAGAGAAGACATGGAGGACACAGCAGCTATCGTTAAATATGTGTAAGCTATCATGTGAAAGAAGTATTATTTGCTATTCACAGAAACAACAAGCAAGAAAGAAAACAAGGGATTATAGTGACAAAGAAACAGATTTGGCATCTTATAAAGAAAAAAAAGAAGAAATTTCACAAAATGACCATTGTCTAAAAGTGAAATATGCTAGTTTGATGAGAAGCAAGTTCTCTGTTGCTGTAGGCTTTTAAGTGTAGGTAAGAAATTTAGGATTAGATTTGTCATCAGAAGTTATCTAGTCATAATATAGCATCAGTGATGCTAAAACAATGTCAAGGGTATGTGACTGAGGCCGGGGCTACATCCTGCAGAGAGACATGGCTAACAGCAATAACAACCACCACTACCACCAAGAATGAATGTTTTTGATTGTTCTTGTCTTTAGCATTTATTTATTTATTCAACTATTCATTCACTTATTTTACCAGTTGTGAAAAAAGAATTTTTGCACAAAATTAAACAAGATGGCCTTTGGAGGTCTTTTCTAAATTTGACATTTTGTAATTCCATGTCTTATTACTTTAAATGATAGAGTTTAATTAGATCATTGTTGATCTCTAATCCTCTTCAAATAAGGAAGTAAATAAATATATGCTAAATATAGATATATACAAATATATATGCCTTGTACCCCTCAATGTATGTATGCTTACTTGCTTGTAAATTACATGTCATATTATTAATAATTATTTCATATGTATATATTATTATTAAAAGATAATTAAAATAATATTTTAAAATTATTATATTTGATCTTAGCAGAGTGAATTGGGAGCCACGGGATCTTCTTGATCAGGGAAATGACATAGAAATGACCTACATTATAGGAAACTTGCTGGCAACTTTATGACGAGACCTGAGATAAAACCAATTAGGAAACTGTTTCAAGAGTCTAGGTGAAAGGTGTTTAAAGACTGAAGTAGGATGAATAGAAATAAAAGGTGATATTCGAAAGATGTTAAGGAGCTAGAAATGATGAGATTTGGGCAATTAGTTGACTATGTGGGATGAGAAAATGTGAGGAATTGAAAATCATATTGAAGTTGTGAGCCTGATGTGACTAGAAAGATTGTGATATTTTTTGACCAAAACTGAGAAGCTTGGGAAAAGAGAAATATATAATGCAATGAATTCTGCAATGAAGATCATAAGCTATACATGCCTAGAGGTAGAGCTCTGAGTGATGCTTTCCCCTTAGTACCCTGGAGAACAAAGCCCACCAGCTGCCTTTCCACAGCCTTTCCCCTTGGTGATCTGGGAGGCAGGTAATGGGTTTCCTGAAAGAGTGTGAAGTTTTCCCAATGGGACATTGCCATCTGCTGCTTTGGATGCCTATGCAGGTTAAAATTGTGCTGAAGGGACATCACCTAGCTCAAAAAATGGAAGGCTGGAAGCTTATACAGAAGAAGAAAAAAGGAGAATGAGGAGTATTGGGAGATAAAGGTGTAGGATATGGCTGTGCTGAAGATAATCCACTCTATAGGAAACCAGTTGGGGG
This sequence comes from Myrmecobius fasciatus, assembly GCA_023553655.1. NCBI lineage: Eukaryota > Metazoa > Chordata > Mammalia > Dasyuromorphia > Myrmecobiidae > Myrmecobius > Myrmecobius fasciatus. The sequence goes on from JAJPUD010000182.1 coordinate 237,912, forward strand.
CAAGCTGTGGCCCCCCACTTTCTAAGTAAATGACCCTTGAAATTCCTAACAAATCTGCAAATCTGATTCAGTGACCCCCCCAGAATTCTAAATGATAAATTGAAGCACAAAGCCAGGTGTTGGCAGTGCTAAGAGTGGAGCCCCTGATTTCAGCTTCGAAGTTCAATTTAGCCATAATGTAGGTGTAGCTGTTGGACTTCACATATAACAACATTCTTCTCAAATTCTATAGGCTTGTCTCCTCACTACAAATCTCTCAGTGAAACCTTCTCCTATTTATCTCCATTAAGGAATAAACTCCAAAGTATCCTCATCCATTCATTGTTGCCTACCAAAAGCCCAAATATTGGAGGTTTTACTTGTCTGCTCTGATCAGTGGTGACAACTTGCTTTTCTCACATGACTTGGAGGCAATGAAAGAAATAAACTGTTTCAAAATAATCTTGTGACCATCTCCTCGGATATCTCAGAACAGTGAGTGCGAACACATTTCCCCAAAGAGCTCCTTTGGCCTTAAAAAAGGGAAAAAAAACGAGGGTAAGCTGTTGTCACTCTTCAGCTATTCTTTTGAATAGTTTCAGCTCTTATTTGCTCCTAAACCTTCTGCAGTGTTTTTCCTCCCAAAGCAATAAAAAATACGGATTTGACAGACCAGAATAGGGCATAGATTTTCCCACAGAAGAGCTGAGCTCTAGGATATTTTATTGAAAATAATAATGATAATGATAATAATAGCAAAAAAAGAAAAACAAACAAACATCCCACCACCCCAATCATGATTGACAAAATGTCATGGGGAGAAAAGCGGGATATAATTGATTGTAGTCATTAAACATAGATTGGAACTCAGGAGGAGGGACCTGCAACAGAAATGGACACATTCTTCTTTTAACAGAGAACAACAAGGAACTTAACCCTCTGCTGGTGTGAAAATAAGGGCTGATCCACTGTGACAGAGTAATTATTTACTTCTTCATCAGCTGATTTGAAAATGATTCAGGGCCAAGGAAATGAAAAAAAATGTGTTTTATGATGAGGAATATTTCTATCTTGGATTTTTCCCTCTTAAAATGATTCACAAAATGAAATTGTCAATGCTTTGGTCAAATTTTAATTCTTTGATCAATTTTGACTCTTTCCCCTCTGTCTTGCCTTTCTTCACCCTTTCCTTCTTTTTGGTTATAATTCTTTCCCCTGTTTTTTAGTTCTATTTATCCCAAGTTAATTTTTTTTTCATTTTTTTGTTATCCTGAATTTGGTTTCTTCTAAGCCCATCCCTCCATCACTTTACATCACATTTGTATTTTTCAGTTCTTTTTCTAGAATAAACAGCCTCCCATCTACCCCCAAATTCCCTGGTCTTTTTTTTAATCTACATCTTTTTTTGGTATTATCTTCTTACTTTTCTTCCCCCGTCAGCCTCCAGTTTGTTTTAGTCTTTCAGCCCCATTGCCCCTACATCTGTCTACATGAAGCTTTCTTGTCATAATTTTCAGCCCCAACAAGACCTCTAATTAGTAAATTCTCTCCCAATGGAGGTCTGTGAGATAAATTGTGCTGAAAAAGTTTGCACATTAGCCATTGTAAATCTGATCTATTGCTCTTTCAAGCTTGCTTGAAGAAGCCATTGATGTTTTCAATCCTCAAGATATATTTAGGACCAGAGGGAAATAGCAATATTCCCAGCAAACCCCAAGATATGAATAGACTAAGAATATATTGCCTAATGTCTCGCTAGTGAGTAACACATAGGGATCACTTAATACGTATTTGTTGAATTTTGAACTTTAGAAAGGGGAATAGAGGGTATAATCATAACATTAAGGAAAATATGAAATGAAACCAGATCTTCCATTCTCTCCCCTCCCAGATTTGTGGAGCTGACCCAGATTGATTTTTTGAGCGATTTGGTTCTAGATCTGTGTATCTAAAATCATTTAACTCTATTGCAAAATACCATCCTGATTTGAAATCCCTCTGTTTCTAATTCTAAAATTAATAAAGGAATTTGAAATGTTGGATATGGGGTTTAACTAGTGGCAAGACAATCAAAATTGCAGTATAACAGTCCTAAATGGAAGGTTAGTCAAGGAAGAATTTTGATTCTTTTTGCCTATATCACACACACAAAAAGTAACTTTCTCTTTTATGAAAAAGGAAGTCCAATAGTTCTCAGATTTGGAATGTGTGCACATGCGATTTTGTGTGTGTGTGCGTGTGTGTGTGTGTGTGTGTGTGTGTATAACAGAAAGAGACAGAGACACGGCGACAGAGAGACAAAGACAGAGACAGAGACAGAGAAGCAGAAAGAGATACACAGAAAGACAGAGACAGAGACAAAGCAAGATAGAGACAGAATCAGAGACAGAGATAATGAAATAGAGAAAGAGAAAGAAAGAGAAGCAAAAAACAAAGAGACAGAGAGAGAGATAAGCAGAGAGACAGAGACAGTGGGAAACAGCCAAAGAGACACACAGAGAGAAAATCAGAGAGAGACACAGAGAGAGACAGAGACAGAGAGACAGGGAGACACACACAGAAAGAGAAAAGACAAGGAAATATAATATAGAGGTTGGGCTTATCTTGCACATCCCTACTCCTGTGGCTAATAATGCCATCTTTGGAGTGCCATCCTTCCTTTTCTTATCTGGTCTATGAATTAATTGTCCTACAGTACTTCTAACCACAGAATTTCTGAGGTATTGAAACTGTTCCTGGAACAGAAGAACAGAAGATCAATGTAACTAAGAATAATGAAAGAATAGTCAAAGAATAGAGTTGGGGTAGGGGAAGAGAAATGAAAGGAGGCTTGTGGTGGTAAAAGGAGATCAGCCATCAATGTCCTTGTTTCATTTCTGCTTGAAAAGTCATTTGTTCACACAATCCATAAAGTGTTGACAATGCCAGAAGTAAAATGGGAGATTCCAGTTGGATGGAAGAAACCCCAAAGCCACAGCTCATCTTTTACCTTCCGGGTGGTCATGAGTCTGTGGAAGTAAGAAGTAGCCTGTCTCTTCCTGACTCAGCCTTTCTCTGAATCTTGTCTTAAACTACACAGTGTGTCTGCCATCTTATGCCTCCAATATCCTTCTGGAGTCTTGCTGGGCTTTGACCCACAATCTCCAACTTTTCTGCTGAGATTTTTCAAATATTTTTCCTATTGTTTTCTCTCCTCTTCCCTATGTTTTCAGGAACTTGTTAATAGTGCCTCATTCCTATTGTACATTTTATATTATTAGATTTGATAATAAAGCTGATTAAGGACTTAGAATCTGGGGTTCTAGTATCATCTATAGGACTTGCTTAGAGTGACTTTAAAATGATTTGGAGACATGACAACTCCTGGAAATCTCATTTCCCTCAGCTGTAGATTAAGGAAAATAATAGCCCTGAAACTACCTCAAACTATGCTAGAGAAAGGCCAAATAAAATAATATTGGTAACATCATAAAGAGCTAAGAAAATGTGAGGTGTTTTATATTTGTATAATTTTGTTACCAAACACAGAAGGATTTAGGCATGAAAGTGAAGGATTACCCCTTCAGAGTAGAAAATATGTTGGGAAGGGACATAATTTTCCTAGTAGTGCTGCCATTATGCAAAGATTTTTTTTTAAATTACCATCAGAATCTTCTTTCTGCAATGGTGACTAATCTTCATTCCTTTAGGACTTCAAGTAGGAGCTTAATAAATGCTTGTTGAGTTTAATTTAATTGATTGTAGCTTTGATGTTCTGAAATAGCCCGCAGACATTGGTATCCAAATGTGGTGAATAAAGTGTACAATTAAATGGTAGTAATCTTCACTCTGGTCAGAAATTAGTTGTGAATGTGAAGTATGGAGATTAATTTTCTGATGAAGCTATTGAACTGGTTTTGAAAGCAGTCTTTAAAAACAGGGCATCTGGGAATTCTTTAAGCACTGACCATATCAGCCCCTGGGTCTAGACTACAACTTTTACTTGATTTCACTTAGACTAGCTTTTTAAAATTCAATGAACTTTTAATATATCCACAGGGGGAAAAATAAAAAAACAAAAACATAAGTTTCATGCCTCCACCAGGGGACTATTATATAAAATTAAAAGCATTTAATATCACAATTAGAACGTAACAATAGAATATTTACCCCCCTCATAAACTTGTAACATTTTTCTACAAAAATACCATCCTTAAAGAGAGCATCCCCACCAAAGGAATCTATGTGGGAGAGTTCAAATACAGGAAATTCAGAAAGGCTGAGAACATAGGTAATTCTAGAAGTCTAATGGTCATCTCATCTAGTGAAGTCATCCTGAAATTTCTGCTGGGTCTGACTCTGGCTGGTTCTATTTAAAATATAATTTCCAGTTATTCCCTCTTGGTGTTACATGGCCATAATCAGATAATACTCCTCTGTTCCCAAGGTCACTGTTAGCCACAGCAAAGAGAGTTTCAATTGGGCACAAGTTCTCATTAACTTAAGGCTGGAAAGACCTCTTAATGTCTGCCCTATGTCTGGTTTCCAAATATACTCTTTTGAAGGTATCACTTTCAACAAAGAGCTAAAAGCTTCAAGTCCTGAGGCCCCTCTGTTTTCTCAATTTGAAGATTCTTTTTGATCTCTCAGGAAGATGAATAGGAAAGACTAAAGGCAAAAGAGCAAAAGTGCTTAGGATTCAATTCAAGGAATTAGTTGAAGAGAAATTATTTGTTTCAAATTTCTGATTCCATCATGTCTTCTAAAAGTCCTCTGAGTTCCTGCATAGCTTTCCTATGTAACTCCTAGGAAGGTGAGGTTTCTTTCAAAGTTTGAGTGATGCATCTAACACCACATACCAAGATAAGATCTAAATGGGTTCATCATTTGGATATAAAGAGTGATATTGTAAACAAATTAGAGGAACATAGAATAGTTTACCTCTCAGACCTGTGGAGATGGAATAAATTTATGTTCAAAGAAGAACTGGAACTCTTAATTGAACACCAGATAGATAACTTTGACTATATTAAGTTAAAAAGTTTTTGTACAAACAAAACAAATGCAGACAAGATTAGGAGGGAAGCAATAAATTGGGAAATCATCTTTACATTTAAGGGCTCTGATAAAGGCCTCATTTCTAAAATATATAGAGAATTGTCTCATATTTATAAGAATTCAAGCCATTCTCCAATCAATAAATGGTCAAAGGATATGAACAGACAATTTTCAGAGGATGAAATTAAAACTATTTCTAGTCATATGAAAAGTTGCTCCAAATCACTATTGATCAGAGAAATGCAAATTAAGACAACTCTGAGGTACCACTACACACCTGTCAGATTGGCTAAAATGACAGGAAATGATAATGACGAATGTTGGAGGGGATGTGGGAAAGCTGGGACACTGATGCATTGTTGGTGGAACTGTGAAGGGATCCAGCCATTCTGGGGAGCAATTTGGAACTATGCTCAAAAAGTTATCAAACTGTGCATACCCTTTGACCCAGCAGTGTTTCTATTGGGCCTATATCCCAAAGAGATCATAAAGGAAGGAAAGGGACCCACATGTGCAAGAATGTTTGTGGCAGCCCTTTTTGTAGTGTCTAGAAACTGGAAACTGAATGGATGCCCATCAATTGGAGAGTGGCTGAATAAATTATGGTATATGAATATTATGGAATATTATTGTTCTGTGAGAAACCACCAGCAGGATGATTTCAGAGAGGCCTGGAGAGACTTGCATGAACTGATGCTGAGCGAAATGAGCAGAACCAGGAGATCATTATACACGGCAGCAACAATACTATACGATGATCAATTCTGATGGACATGGTTCTCTTCAACAAGGAAATGTCTCAAACCAGTTCCAATTGTTCACTGAAGAAAGCCATATACACCCAGAGAGAGGGATAGCAAATGCGAACCACAACATAACATTTTCATGCTCTTGATTGATGTTTGCTTGCATTGTGTTTCCTTTCTCTGATTTTTCTTTCTTGTAGATTTTTCTTGCACAACAAATAAGTGTGGAAATATGTATACATATATTGTATTTGTCAAGTATTTTAACATAATTAACATGTAGTGGATATCCTGCCATCTAGGGGAGGGGTGGGGAGTAGGGGGGAAATATTTGTAACAGAAAGCTTTGTAAGGATTAATGTTGAAGAATTACCCATACATATGTTTTGCAAAAACAAAAACAAAAAACAAAAAAACCCCAAAACAAAACAAAACAAAACAAATAACAAAGTTTGAGTGATGGTGTTTGGAATCCATTAACAAAAAAAAAGACAAAAGTCCAAAAACCAACCATAGTCTTCAGACTTTTAAAACCATGTCTAAGGAATAAATATAAGAACAGTTTGGTACCACAAAAATATATAATTAAAATAAACAAAAATATAGTATACTTGGAAAGTTAATTATTGTGAAAATGAAAGATTAAAAACTTGATATCTAAAATATACAAGGAACTGTTAAGTCACAGTGGTAATTTCCAATTCACAATGAATACATTTCCAAAAGGATAAGAAGAGAAAACATCTGAAAGAAGAAACAGAGAAGGTTAATAAGCATTCAAAAATGTTCAACTTTACTACTAAAAAGAGTTGCAAAGAGTTCCATTCTCCTCCAAAAATGGCAAAACAGCAAAAAATTAAATCATAATAATGCATGATATTATGAAGAACAAGTATACTCACCCATTTATGGTGGAATGAAAAACTCAAATCCATAGAATCTTTTTTTGTAAAGAATAAGGCATTATGCATTAAAGTTATTTTTAAAAATAACATGCTCAATAATTTTATTGTTGTGGCCATATCCTGACAATGTTGTAAAATATAACAAAAGTAGTTCTGTTTATTTAAACTTTTTAAAAATAGCATGATATACAAATGGTGTTTTTGCTCCCAAAACTTGAAGAAACCTAAATGCACAGGAGGAGAGTGGTTAAATGAATTGTGGCAGTATAATGCAATGGAGTATTACAATATAATTAAGACCAAAAAGTACGAGGAATACAAATAAATAGAGTTTTCTATGAATTAATGCAGAGTCAGGGGTGGGAGGAAGCAGAACCAGAATGGAAAATATAAGAATAGTATATACAATTATTACCATTACACTGAGAAAAGTTACTAGGAATGAATGGAAAAAGAATTTTAAGGCTGGAGAAATTGACTTTAAAAGTGTTAAAATACTTTATGTGTTAGAATGAATAAATTATTATTAAGTAATTTAAGTTGCTTATATTGATATCTTTGCTAACTTCCTAATATTTTTTTTAATTAAAAAAATGCTATACTATGTTTAAACTAGTGTTTGATCTACACATTTTTTTCCTGTCTTCATTAATAGTTTAAAGTTTGGCTCTCCAATTTACTATTGATTAGTATGACCTAATTCATTACTTTGAGCCTCAGAAATTGGATTATATAATCTCCAAAGTTTCTTTCAACTCTAATAACAACTATATAAAAGGTTAGTATTCTGTACAAGATTCATTGACATTAAAAAGATGGGTAATAATCTCATTCCTTATGGAATTTGTTATCTAATTGAGGAAATAACATGTATATATGAAAAGATAACTATCAGTTTATGGTATTAAATGATAGATACCACATGGGTTGTATCTTTAATTGGTACTAAAGGGCTTCAGACAAGTGGAAAAACATTTCCAGTTAGGATGAGAGAAAGCTTTAGAAGGAAGGTAATGATCTGATCTTAGCCTTAAAGGATGAGGAGGATTTCATTAGGTTCAAGAAAACAGTAGTAATAATGTTGGGAACAAAGTTCAAGAGAGGGAAAAGAAATTCATGTTCAAGTAAAGTTTAAAGAACACTAGATTTGAAATCAAAGATCTTGAATTTGAATCCTCAATCTGTTATTTACCACTTGTATGATCTTGAGCAAATTGTTTAAAAATTCTGGCAATAATTTCTTATCTGTTAAAAGACGATGTGGCTCCTTTTCAGCCCTTTTTCTGTCTTCTAGAGTGATGATGTGAAATTAAAATAGAAATAGGACTCACTAATCCATATATAAGGATCCCTGTGGGTCACATATTCACTTAGTTTTGAAATGTATTGTAATTTATGTTTCATTGAAGTTGTATTTACATTGTTAAATATTTTCTAATTATGTTTTAATCTTGTTCAGGGCCTCATTCAGGGAGTATTGGTGGGCAACATGCCATTTGAAAGGCTATGTGAGGACCATCTCTTTGATATTTCTGTTCTAGAGGACAGTGATTAAACCAATTTGGCAAGAATAAATATTTGTTACATGAGGAATGATAAGAGAAAATGTTACTAAGGTATTTTAGAATCAAATTGTATCAAGATTTTAATTCTAATATGAGGTTTATTCTGTAGCCACTAGGAAACATTAAAGGTTTTATTAAGTGATTCACATTATGCAGATCAGTGCTTTGTGAAGATTCATTTTACAATAGATTACAAGATGAGTTGGAAGGAAGAGAGGCTATAGGCAGAGAGGCTATTCAAGAAGTTAATTTAGTAGTCCAGGTGTCTTAGTATTTAGGATTAGCATTAAGAGCAGTGGGAGAAAAAAGTAAACAAATATAAACCATATACCAAAATAATTGGCAACTTGTCAGATCATTCAAACGTCTGGTATCTAATATTCTTGTAAGCAATTTAATTGGATTAAATAGAAGAGTAGTAAAAACATAATAATTACTTGCATGCCATGTATAATATACATTCTACTCAATTCCCAGATATAGATTATTTCAAAAATACAAGCTTCTTGTAGGATGGAATCTATTTTTTTTTTCATTTCCCTAACATAGTAGAAACCCGAGGAAGAGAGACAATTGGGGAAGTTAGAATTTAGGTTTCCCAGTTAAAAGAAGTTGGGAAAATGCAGTTATCTCAAAGCACATGCTTAACCAGATTAAAAATTCATCTTTTATTATTTTCTTAAAGCAAATCCTAGTTGTATCTATTAAAAGCTTTTTGTTGATTTTTAAAATGTTCTGAATTTATATTTTAGTGCTTAGTTTGGGTGGTTTTTATTTGTTGCTTCTTTAATACAGCTTGTCTAATTGATCATTTATAACTAACTTTTGTTAATAAAATATTTAAAGATAAACATTTTCACATAAGGATTGCTTGGGGTAAAACTAAGTTCTGTTATTCCATCTTACTGTTGTCATTTTCTTTGATGAAATTTTCTCTTTTTTCTACGATTTGTTCTATGACATACCAATTCTAGGATTAAATTATTTAATCTCCAATTAATTTTAATATTTTCTTCAAAAAGCCTTTATTGAATAAAAATTTGATGCAATCTGGATGGTAAAGGATATGTTTAATATTTCTGCTTTTCTTCTTTTTTTGTGAGGTTTTTATGCCCTAATATATGATCACTATTTTAAAGGTGCCAAGCTCAGCTAGAATATATGTAAATTTCTTTTAGTTTCCTTTCAGTAATCACAAGAGATATATAATGTCATATATTTATGAAGTTCTGTTTAGATTGTGAATTTCTTTTATCAGACTTCTCTGTGTGAAAGTTGGACATACCAAACTATTGTTGTGTCCAACTATTAGAGTATTAAAATTTACTATTTCTTCCTAAAATATCATTAACTTTTCCCTTCAGAATTCAAATACTATGTCATTTGGTGCATATTTAGTACTTAAAATCTATTTTGTACAATAGTTGTTTGCAGTTTTTTTTCTTTGATTTCAAAGATTTTGACTTTGATATTCCTGCAAGTTTTCATTATGAGATTTCTTTTATGAGATGCAAGTGGATGATGATTTTTATTTTAACTTTGCCCTCTGGTTTTAATTGACTTGAGAGGTTTTCATTTAAGATTTCTTGATATTTTTGTTTTTAAAAATCATTTTCAGTTTTATATGTTCTTTCTCCAGCCCTTTCTCTACCCCTTGAAAAGGCAAAGTATATGCTATATTTTATATATAAAATGTAAATAAAACCTATTTCCACACTAGTCATGTTGCAGAAGTTGAAAAAAAAAAGAATAAGAACAAGAAGAATGAGGAGGAGGAGGAAGAACAGGAGGAGGAACAGGAGGAAGAGAAAGAGGAAGAGGAAGAGGAGGAAGAAGAGGGAGGAGGAGGAAGAACAAGAAGGAGGAGAAGGAAGAAAAGGAAGAGGAGGAGTAAAAGAATGAGGAGGAGGAAGAAGAGAAAGGGAGAAGGAGGAGGAGGAAAAAGAGGAGGAGCAAGAGGAAGAGGATGAGAAAGAGGAGGAAGAGCAAGAGGAGAGGAGGAGGAGGAAGGAAGGAAGGAAGGAAGGAAGCAAGGAAAGAAAGGAAGGAAGGAATGAAAGAAGGAAAGAAAAGAGGAAAGGAAGGAAAGAAAGAAAAGAGGAAAGGAAAGAAAGAGAGAGGGAGGAGGGAGGGAAGCAAAAAAGGAAGGAAGAAATGAAAGAAGGAAGAAAGAAGAAAGGAAGAAAAGAAGATGGGAAGGAGAAAGAAAGGAAGGAAAGGAGGGAAGGAAGAAGGAAGAAAAGGAGATGAGAGGGAAGAAGAATGGAAGGGAAGAAGGAAAGAAGGGAAGGAAGAAGGGAGGAAGGAAGGAAGGACAGAAGGAAAGAAAGAAAAATAAAATGTTTCGATCTATATTCAGAGTTCACTTGTCTTATCTCTGAATCTTCACATTTAAAAAAAATTATGATTCCTTTGGAAATATATAGATAGATAGATAGATAGATAGATAGATAGATAGATAGATAGATA
>JAJPUD010000182.1:256791-292873 GCA_023553655.1 Myrmecobius fasciatus
GCTGAGGCAATTGGGGTTAAGTGACTTGCCCAGGGTCACACAGCTAGGGAATGTTAAGTGTCTGAGATCAGATTTGAACTCAGGTCCTCCTGACTTCAGGGCTGGTGCTCTAACCACTGCGCAACCTAGCTGCCCCTCACAGTTCTTTATATATTTTAGAAATCAGACCTTTATTAGAAACACTGCCTGTAAATATTTTTTCCCAGCTTTGTACTTCCCCTTTAATTTTGTTTCTGTTGGTTTTGTTTGTACAAAACCTTTTTTAAATTTAATGTAATAAGAGTTGTCCATTATGCCTTTCATAATATTCTCCAGTTTTTCTTTGATCATAAATCCTTCCTTCTCCAAAGATCTGATAGGTAAATTAACCCTGGTTCTGATAATTTGTTTTTGATATTATCCTTTATGCCCAAATCATGTATCCTTTTCGACCTTATTTTGGTATGAGCTGTGAGATGTAGGTCTATGCCAAGTTTCTGGCATATTATTTTCCAATTTTCCAGCAATTTTTGTCAAATAGTGAGTTCTTATTCCAGAAGCTGGACTTTGGGGGCTTATCAAATGCTAGATTATATTAGGTTTTGATTATTCTTATACATATCTAACCTATTGCACTGATCCACTACTCTATTTCTTAGCCAGTACCAAATAGTTTTGAAGACTGTGACTTTACAACATAGTTATAAGTTTGGTACTCCTGAGCCACCATCCTCTGCATTTTTTCATTAATTTCCCTGATATTCTTGATCTTTTGTTCTTCCAGATGAATTATGTTATTTTTTTGTAGTTCCATGAAATAATTTTTTGTGGTTTGATATGGCACTGAAAAAGTAGATCAATTTAGGCAGAATCATAATTTTTATTATATTAGCTCAGCCTACCCATGAGCAGTTGATCTGTTTCCAATTGTTTAGACCTGACTTTATTTGTGTGAGAAGGATTTTGTAATTGTGCTCATATAGTTCTTGGGTAGATATTGCTTTCTATAGCAATTCCTCAGGCTGGATTCAGTCTTCCAGTATCTTGACTTAGATTTTGGCTTTGGCTCTTTCTCTGCCTTCTTGTTCTCCTGAAGCCAGGCCTGATTCTAATTTCTGCTGTGAGTCTGACAAGCCACATTTCAAATATTTCCAGTAGTAAGCCTTCTATAAAGTACCATCTGCATTTCTTTCTCGTGCTGTCATGATATCATGGACCTTAATTTTGCTCTGGCTCTTGCTGTAACTTAGACACAGGCTGCTGCTCAGGCAGTGCCTTGGTCTTGTCCCCTTGTCAGGCATGATCTGCTTGGTTCTATACTGAATTGCCACTGACCTGGCTCTGTCTCTGACTGCCTGAACATTGCTCCGAGCTATCTCTTGGGTGGCTCAAGTAGATCCAGCTGGTTACTGTGCTGCCTGAATACCGATTCAGTCCTTTCCCATGTTATGACTTAGGTACTCCTGCTTTGGTTCTGCATTGGGCGCTCACTGGCCTAGTGCTGCCTATTGCCAGGGATCTGCTGCTCTCTAGGTAATTGTGTTCTCTCTATCTTGGCTTTTCACTAATCTGTTTCCCCAGGAGAGAGAGACAGAGAGAGACAGAGAGACAGAAAGAGAGAGAGAGAGAGAGAGAGAGAGAGAGAGAGAGAGAGAGAGAGAGAGGAAAAGGAAGAGGAAGAGAGGGAGAGAGGGAGAGAGACAGAGACAGAGAGAGACAGAGACACAGAGACACAGAAAGAGAGAGAGAGAGACTTGTGAATTGGGTATGTTTATATGGTTAGTTTAATTTTATATTTTGATTAATATATTTGTAAGGAATCTGGGCTCCTTTAGATCTTAACCTGCCACTGTTTTTTCCACAGTTCTCTTTCATAACTGATTATCTGGGCAGATATTTGAGAGTGCTATGGCAGCTTTGGTGATTTTAATGGCTGGCACAGGAAAAGGGAATTCTTTCCTCATCTCTAAAAGTTTTTTTGGAATTTGTCTGCCTCTCAAATCCTTGCTCTGAAATACACTCTCAGAGATTGGTGAACATGCAGCACTACCTGAAAATCTCAAATCTAATAGCAACAGAAGGAAAGTAATAGGGATAGACCTAGCCATTAGTATCTCCTTCTGGGTCCCTTTCTTTCCCCTTCAGATGTATTTGGAAACATGAATTCTATGTGTTATAGACCAGACCTGATTCAGGCCACTTGAGTTGTTCAGTATTGTAATGAAATGAGAAATGCCTGGATCTTTTAACAATTAACAAAAGGTTTACTTAGCTATGGCATGGAAAGTCCTTAACAGTGATACACACTCAGTTGGATAAAGCCCTTCTCCCTTTTGTCTGACAAACAGAATATAGTACAATGACACAAGTGACTTTGAGACATCTATCAAGTCTGAAGAACACTGGATCCTCTTAGATTGGTCACTTTTATGTCCTCAGATGACCAGAAAGTTACAATAATAATGGCTTGAACCTTGACTACTGAACCAATCACCTCTTAGAAACAGTTTTGTTTTTGTTTGTGCCTATTAGAGGAAAAACTAAACAAAAAAAAAAACCATCCTAACTTACATGTTTATGACCTTGACAGATATTGGTCCTAAGATATCAACATCAGCCTGTGAGGTCATTATTCAAATCCAACTCCATGTTTTCACTCCATGATTGCATATTGATCCATCCTGGAAGTGTAGTCATATCCCCTATTTGCTCCAGTTTTTAAAAAATGACATAGGCGACAGGTTCATAAGGATATTTACATAGTCACCATTTCCTTTATAAATGAGGAGCGAGAGAAGAGTATAACTGTATATTGAGATTATTGTCAACAGTAGCATATAGAACAAAAAAGGGGTCAAGCACAGTGAAGGATGGAAAATAACTGAGATTTTTGTAGAAATCACTGATCTTCTAACTAGTGGTTTCAATAGAGTAGTGGGACTAGAATCCTATTTACACGGGATTAAAGAAAATGGAAAGTGAGAGAATAAAAATGCAAAGGTATAAACTACTCATTTAAAATGTGGAAAATGAGAAATGCTACTAGGACAAGAAAAATAGAAGAGACATCAGGGTCAAATGAAGGTTTTTTGAAGATGGTAGAAACCTCTGAATATTTCAAAGCAGAAAAGATGGATTAAGAGGAAAAGAAGGATATTGAAGATACTGGACAGAAGTGAATAAAAGAGTAGTTTGAAAGGAGAAGGTAATTCATCTCCTCATAGACTCAATGTATTTTTTACATCTTCAGCTTCCCTTTGACTAATGTCACTACATTTATCATTTCTCATCTCAGTTATCTACACAACACTCCTATGAAGGAGTGGACAAGAATTATAGCTAAGAAGAAACGATCAAATCATTTTTTCTGTACTATACTTTTCTTCTCTATAAAATGGGTGTAATGGAATTTCCAAGATCTTTCTCACAAAGTTTCTTTAATAAAGTGTTTTGCCAATCTTAAAGTATCATATCAATATGAGGAATCATTTTATCCTAATTCAAAAGATAAGGAAACCAAAGTATAAAAGATTAACTATTTTTCACAACACTACCAGTCCATGACTTTATCTGGTATAGGATCCAAATTCTCTGATTATGCATCTTTTATTTTGTTCTCTCCCTAAATCTTCTATTCCCAGTACATTTAGTATATAATACATTTGCTCTAATAAGAAGGATTAGATGAGTTCTTAGAAATAAAAGGGGATTATTTCATTGTTAAAGGAAATGTGTGGAAGCCAGAAACTTCCCTCCTCCCCTTCTGGTCACAGCTTTATTGCCAGATTAAGTGAAATTGAGAAAAGTCATTTAACCTCTTGTTGCCTCAGTTTCTCCAGTTGTGAAATTGGGCTTAATGACATTTAACACCTAGTTGCCTCCCACAGAGGTGGGAAGATTGAATAAGTTAATGTTAGCAAAGCACTTTGATATTCTTGAGTGAAAGGCACTCTGAGAGTACAAAGTATTGCCATGCTTATTATTAATAAATAGGATTGGTCTGAACACAGAGCCCCCAGAGAAGTCCTTTGTCCCTCCTCTGCATGCAGATTCAGTGCCATTTTCCATGACCCTCTTCACTCTGCCTGCCAACAGCCAGGTCATTAACCTACATAATAACACTGTTTTGCACTTTTATAAGATTTTTCATTTAAAGAACTCAAAATGCTTTACTAACATTATTGAATCAAACATCATGACACATAGGTGAAGTACCGCATGCATTATAATACTATCCAGGCAGGTAGATCAAGTTTTCTGAGAAATTCAGAGCCAAGGGCCAGGCAGAAAACCCAGGAGTCCTGACTCCTTGTATATAGCATCCACAAATGAGGTGAAAGGCACTCTTTCTGCCTAAATTAATGACATCTTCTCTCTCTCTCTCTCTCTCTTTTTCTCTTTCCCTCTTTCTTCCTCTTTCCCTCCTTCTTTCTCTCTCTTCTTTTCCTTTCTTCCTCTTCCTTTTCTCCTCCCTCCCCCTTCTTTTCTTTTCACTCTCTCTCATTCTTGATCTCTCACTCTCTTCTCCCAAACCCATGCTAAAACATAGGGGGATTAGAGTAGATTCACTGCCTTTCTTTATTTTCAACAACTTCCATGAAGAAATCAATTGAATTTGTTGGACAATCTACTTTTGCTGAACCTTGGCTGATAAAGTATTTAACTTTCCATCATCCACCTCAAACCGCCAAAGCAAAAGGACTATTTGATTTTATCCCTGACAAAAATTCCTAGTATTTTTCCCGGTAAGGTTGTTATACTACCTAATCTGTCATCATCAAAATACTTTCTCAGCTCCATACTGACTATTGCCTCTTATTGTCTGAGGCAGCAGGGAAATGCTATCACTTTATTCAACAATGTACTCTTCCCTGCCTACACCTGGCAACAAAAGTTAAAGTACTCCACCCATCAAGATGTCAAATGACAATTAAAAAACATCTCACAGCCCTCCTGTGAGGAAGGCCATTTTTTCACTCATTGAGTAAAGAGGCTGGACATGACCTTTATAATCATTTCATCTATCTCACTCATTCTGTGCCTCTCTACATTTCAGCCTCAAAAATTCCCAATAATAGAAAGGAGTTGGGCTCCTTTTTATTTGAAGGATGAGAATTTACCTACAGAAATCATTTTAATCTGGTTACTTTCACCAGGAATGTTTTTATCTGTCATCTTCTACTTTCAGTTCATGGTCAGGAAATGCAAAATAAATTTAAATATTAGTCAAAATCAAACAGAATTAAAAACCTAAATCCATTAAGGAAAAAAGTAAGTATACAACCCAAAGCCAGATGGAAATGCCTTTTTGATTATCCCCAATCTTGACTTCTCTTATCTCATGCTTTTTCTCTATTCACATGAATAAACAGGTAGGAAGGTTAATTGTTATCTCACATTGTGATCAGAATAATTTTCCTCTTGCCAAGATTTATTCTGTAACTCATACCCAAAAATTTTCCGGGACTTCCTTTTGCCCAGTGAATCAAAATCACAACAGATGACACAGTGGATGGAGCCTGGAATCAGCAAGATTGCTCTTCCTGAATTCAGACACTTACTAGTTGTACGATTCTGGGCAGGTCACTTAACCTCTTTGCCTCAATTTTCTTATCTGTAAAATGAGGTGGACAAGAAAATGGCAATTTCTGAGCCAAGAAAACTCCAAATGGGGTCATGAAGAGTCAGCTACACATGACTGAAACTACTGAACAACAAATCTATTCTGGTCTTCAAGTCTCTTCACAACTTGGCACATTTTACCTTTCCAGTCTCATCTCATCTTAAAAGCCTCCCTCTCCCATTCATTTAGTGAGCCACCAAAACTGCCCTACTTACTTACCTGAGGCTATTACTCTCATGAACTCTTTGCTTATGCTGTCTCTCAGATGCCTCAGATTCCCCACTTATAAATTCCTATCCCTCTAATAAGAACCAAAGCCCAATTCAAATGTTACCTCTTAGACCAAACCTTCTCTGTTCTATTCTTCTCCCAGCCTCTCCCATGGTTTATATATCCAAAATGTGCATCATGATAGAAATTGTATCTTGTTGTCTATGTTTGTCTCTTACTCCCTTTCTATTTTGTAAACTCCATAAGGAATAAGGATTTCTAAAATTAATTCTCATTCACCCCATCACCTAATAAATGTTTATGAAGAGTGAAAGTAACAAAATCCAAAGAGATGGACTCTGCTCTCCCTTCTGGAAAAAAATCCTGTAAAACAGGTGATCAATAATGTAGAAGCCCAAGTGAATAAGAAGAGCACAGTGCTAGTTATGCCCTGGAGAAAGAACAATATAAATATTGAATGAGCAATCTTTGAATATTGTCTTGATTGGGTAAAAGCCCTGGCTCTGCTGCTCACTATATAAATGAATTTAACAATTTAGCTAACATTTTTGTACCTTCTCTCTGACTCAGTGTCATCCTTTGTATAAGGCAAAGATGTAAGCTAAGGAAAGGAATTCTGATTCCAACACTTGTTAGCTCCCACTTGTGGTAAGTCATGTTACCTCTCTTAGTATCATTGTTCTCATCTATAAAATGGGGATGCTAGTATATAGTATATATATATGTATATATACATATACATATATGTGTGTGTGTATGTATGTATATATGTACTAGCATCCCCATTATATATATACTATATATATGCTATATATGTATATATTATATAAAAGTAGACACTTTTAATAAATGCTTATTGACTAAAGACTGATAATGTTTTTAGGTGTTAGTGTCTATCCCTAGGACTTTTCAGAATATTCAGAAAGGCCACTCAATTTGGAAATTTGCATTTGCATTTAGAATTTGGATTTAGACTTGTCATTTTATTAAAATAAAAAAAAACTGCTCTAAAGAAAGTCTTCTGCCTTCCTGTCACTACCAAGGTGGTAGATCAGCTGCTATTATACCATTTTTAGACAGTGAGTTGTCTGATAAATGGAGAGATAAAGTGACTTGGCTGTATCCACTACATCATGCTTCTTCACTCTAAGAAATAGTCTTTTACTTGGTGTATTTAAGAGAAGGCCCTATGGTGGCTTAACTTCCTGGGCCATTCTATGCCACGGCACCTCTATTTACACCCTTTCATCTTTCTCCTTTTTTTTTTTGCTTTTTTTTTTTTTTTTTCTGAGGCAATTGGGGTTAAGTGACTTGCCCAGGGTCACACAGCTGTTACGTGTCTGAGACCAGATTTGAACTCAGGTCCTCCTGACTTCAGGGCTGGTGCTCTATCCACTGCGCCACCTAGCTGCCCCCATCTTTCTCCTTTACAAAGGAAACCTGGACTCCAGCACTGGGGTCCTCTGCTCTGATACAGACAGCTTTTGTTTATCTCACTCAGGCTCAGGCTTTGCTACCATTTCTGTGCTTGATCTTCACCAACGCTTCTTAAACTTTGAGTTATGATCCCCCATGGGGTCATGTAACTAAATGTGAGGGTTGTTAAATTATGATTTATCATCAGTAAATGTTTGATTTGTATTCTTTCATCACATAACAAAGTACCTGGGGTCGAATGAATGTTACTTGGGCAAAAAGGGGTCACGAGTGGAAAATTTAAGTTCTGATCTACACTATATACAGCATTATGTCCTTTCTTCTAGCCTCTTTTTATATTTTTTCTTAGTCCATTAAAATGGCTTTTTGAAGGCAAAGACTTAACACAATGCCTAGAAAGTAACAAATAAGGAATAAATGATCTATCCATGTATTTATACAGGAATCCAAGTGGATAGAGCCCTGGGTCTGGAGTCAAGAATACTTCAGTCTTTTATTGGTTGGATGACCCTGGGCAAGTCATTTATACTCTGCCTCAGTTTCTTCAACTATTAAATGGGGATCATGATAGCACTTACCTCTCTAAATTGATTTGAAGATTAAAGGAGATAATAATTTGCAAAGCTCTTAGCACAGTGCCTGGAAATAGTAAGCCCTTATAAATGCTTGTTGCTTTCCTCCAGATCCCCTTTGAGTCTATCTTTGTATCTATTATTATCTATCACTGAATATACAAAAAGGATGCACAGAGGAGGAAGTACAGATATAAGAAAAGGGCAGCCTTCTCACTCCCACGTTAGGGCCAGTCTCGACACATTTAAACTAGGACAAGTGGCTCCTCCCTTACTCCCACCCCCATTAAACCAAATTAGGAAAGGAAGAGAAAGGGCTAAAGGCTGAATAGCTCAGGTGTCTTATAGGGAAAGACCAGATTCACCTCTAGGCAGGTCTGATATATCCTCTCCTCTCCTCCCCAAGGTAGGGAGGGAGATATCTAGGTCACTAAAAGATTATTGTCATAGGTGATTCTAGATATGGGGAAAGACAGGTGCAGAAAAAGTTTAAGGCAATATGTCTGAGGCACAAAAAAATTGTGCAGAGAAAAACTGGACCCAAGATTTGGGGACTATAATGTGAAGAAAGCTCTCTATAAATATGAGGAATTATTGTCTGTTAAATGGGGGCTAATACTTGTTCTGTATACTACAAAATGCTGTGGTAAGACCCAAAATAGATAACCTATGTAAAAAAAAAACTTTGAAATTCTCCCCCTCTAAAATCCCTGAACCTATGTGATTATTGTTGTTGTTTCTGTGACTTGTAGCTGCTGTCTTTTTCATTACCAGAACACCAAGAATGAAATAGGTGTGTCTGTCTGCAAAGATGGGTGATGCTAGGAAATGAAATTTTGTAGAGTAATAGGATAAAGCTGAAATAAGGAAAATATCAGCTGACCATCGGGGAAAAAGCAGATTCCTGGCAATATCCATTACATTGTGGAATTGCTTCTCTCAGGAAGTGGTGGAAACATTTACTGCTCAACTGGATAAAATGCTGTCAGAGGCTAGATGACCTACCATTTCCTTCTACATTATCTATGAGGGTCTTTTACAATAAAAGGAAGACCCAAATGGACTCCAATTCTGTAATCATCCATGGATAGTTTTTGCTCCACATCATAATTATAGATTGTTGTGTTTGGAGATAATTGTTCCCCATTTGGTCTTGATCTTGACTGCTCCCACATTCTATTTGTCACCAAGGCTGTATCTACACTGCCTGCATTAGGATTTACATTGTCATTATGCATATTACAGAAAGCTTGGAAAAAAATCTACCTTTTAATTATAAGGCTGTGTTCAAGCAGTTTCAATAGCACAATGGCAAGTATAGGCTAGGCCAGGTACCCTTTCCATTCTATCAAGCTGTATTTAATAATACTCATGAGAACAGATAAAAGAACTTCAAGAAGAGACTGGATGATGATTTGCCTGGGACATTATCACAGGGATTATTTTAAATTTGTGTGTCATTTATATGTATATTTTAAAATTTTTCTTCAACTATAAAACTGTAAAGCAATAACATTGTAAAATAATAGCACACATCACCACCACCACCACCACCCTGCACCATGTTTTCATGAGGTTCAAAGGAGATATTTGTAAAGTACTTAGTATAGTGCCTGGCTCATAGAAGGAGCTTAATAAATGCGTATTTCTTCTCTCCCTCCTTGTCCAGTAGCTCTTGTACCTTCCCCAGGAAGAAAAGGCACTTATGCCATTCCATAAGCATTATTTCCTTTGTAATCTTATTCTAAACTTTGAAGTTGCATCTCCTACACTCTGCTCATCTGCCTTTATTATTTGCCAGGATCTGACTTATAATTCTGAGTTTTATGTAGTGGAAATAGCATTGGTCAAGATTCCACTGCAGCCACTAACTTCCTGGTTGTCAATCATTTATGTCACCTTGGTTGTTAATCTTTCAGCCCTCTGAGCCTCAGTTTTCTCATCTGTAAAATAAAGTGATTGAACTAAATCATCACAAGGGCTCCTACTGGCCTGACCATTCTACGAGTTCATGAAAACTATGGTAAGTTTCTATTATTGGCAAGAAGATCAGATAGTCGTGGGATATCTCCAAAGTAAGTAATATAGAAATAAATCAGATAAGGTGGCACTATGGATAGAATGCTGGGCTTTGAGTTCAAATACAGCCTTAGAGACTTCTTATCTGTGTTACCCTAGGCAAGCCATTTAAATCTCTATGCCTCAGTCTGCTCATCTGAAAAATGGAGATAATAATAGTACCTATCTCCCAGAATTATCATAAGGATAAAACAAGATAATATTCATAAAGTCCTTTGTAAATCTAAAAGTACTACATAACTCTTAGCTATTATCATTACTATTGTTTTTATTAGACAAGATGATCTATAAGTCAGAAGTGATCTAGAGTAAAAATGTCATGAAGTAAAAGAAAGTTGAAATGAAATTAAAGCAAGTGGTTCTTCCAAATAATCAGAAATGGCATAAAGTTAAAAATATATTTATTCCTTGAATGCTATGATTTTGAAAAATTGCAGTGTCCAGGTGACCAGTGACTTCAGGGTCAGTTCCTTCTGGTGTCTTGGTTTCTTTTTCACAGTTAGGGCAAAGATCAATCAAATCACAATCTTGGAAAATATATAGACTAGAAGTGGTTGTTAAGAAAGAAGACTGATTAGCATTTCACTAAAATGCTCCAATTTAATAATATAGTAGTTCAATATTAACTTTCTATCTAACTAAAGCAAGAAAAGGGATCTTTCACTTAGAGATAAGTTAAATAAATATCAGGATTTAACTAAAGTTGACTAGTTTTTGAAACCAAATAACTATGTTTTGATACTGTATGTATGTAAATAAATTAAAAAATAATTATCCCTTTCCTCTCTACTTGAATCTTTCCTCGTAGACAGTCACTCCATTCCCATAGACATCTCACTGTTGTGATGTCATTGGTCCTCTTTGAGGACAAAGGACAAACAACAACACTGATTCAAGTGCCCCCCCCCTTTTCTCAATGACAATATTTTGGAAAGTAGGAAAGTATAGTTTCACTTCATTAATTCATTTAAGAAGTATATTTTGAGTATCCTCTGTGTGATAATTTCTTAAGCATTAAACAGAGAAGTTTTTAATCAAATAATAACTACCAAAGAAAATATACTTTCTCAAATTTACCATATTTGGCTGGGATGGACAAAATTATGGGAATAAAGATTAGGAATGAACTGGCCAACCAAAATGATTGCTTATTTTAACTTATCCTTGATGAGCTATATATTCTGTATACTCAAATGCTTATGCTACTGCTCAAATTTTAGCTTTCCTTCTGACTCCACTCTTTTAGTCAAATAAATCTTTTCCTCTTAGGGTTTTAAATGCCAAAGTTTTATTCTTGTCAAAACTACCTATGGAAATGGATAAAATAGATTTGGCTATGGATCTTCTCTTTAAGCAAGGTCTTCTGGGAACGTACCTGTCCCATTACCCATTTCAACAGACAAAGTAATTTAATAAGGTTATTATATTTTACCCCTACTAAAAGACTTAATACTTTTTTTCTGAAGAAAAGGGTCTTGTCATTTGTTGTTCCTCTTAGGAAAGAATCAGTGGAAAAGACAAATAAGACTGAAATCAGATCTTGAGTCACTTATCTGACTCAAACTTTGAAATTTATGTGGTCTCTTCTGCTTTGTTTTGGGGTAGTTTTTGTTTCCTTCTTGTATATTAGGGTGAAAAAAATTTCAGGAACAATTGTAGGAATCCAGAAATAAAGTCTGTGTCAATAGATAGCTTTATTCTAGTTTGGGCCTTAACTCTCAATTTATCCAGATCTTACCTTTCATGCCTCATTTTCCTTCTTTGACCTTCATCTCCCTCACCCTTATCTCTCAGTTTCTATATAAAATAAGGAAATTAAATTAAATAAATGGTTCTTAAAGTTTGGCCTAGGAACCTCAGGGGTCTCTGCAATAAAAATATTTTCCTACCAATATTCATATGTTTTAATTTCCAATACAGCAGATATCTACAGATATAACTTACATAAAATAGAGCTCTTGGAGGAGAGAACTCCTCAATAATTTTTAACAGTGAAAAGGGATCTTAGGATCAAAAGTTTGAGAACTGAGATGATCACTAAAGCCCCTTTCAAATTCCCTAATGCTGTGATCTGTCCTAATAAATCACTTTTGCAGGACACTGATTCAACCCTAGAAGATAGCTTAGCAGTTTCAGGGTGAAAAAAGTCTTTGTGCTCTGCAGTCTGCACAGGTTTCTTAATCATTGTAGAATTTATTTCAGGGTGGTGAATTTAATCTATACAGCTGTATATGGTTTGAGACCCAGTTAACTTAGAAATTGATTCTCTTCCTCTGCACAGTCAAGGCAATTGGAATCAGTCAGGATGTGCATCCTTGCATTCCATTCCCCTAAAAAAAGAAAAAAATGCTCCAGGTAGGAAGAGAGACCATAAGCTAAGGCAAGCTCTAGGGCAAGCTCTGTGAGGTTTTCCTATCTCTTTAATAAAGGCTATCCTCCAGCTCTTGAGGAGGAAGCTTTTTTATTTTGGAAATAAACTAGTATATGAGGGGGGTGGTATGTGTGTGTGTGTGGTGAGGAGCTGGTGCAGATGCCTTTGGGATACAGCTGGGAGACCTGTTTCTCCTTGCTTAGGGCCCATCATCAAGACACTCTCTATATTAGAATCTCAAGAACTAACATATAGGGAAACTTTTTTTGGAGAACTCTAATCTTTGAAACTCCATTAACTCCTAATCAGGTCACTTGGCCTAGTTGAGGGTTTCATAACTTCGGGGTCCACAAATGTCCATGAATAAGTTTCAGGGACCATGAACTTTATGTTGAAAAAAAATAGAGAGAGCTATTGTAATTTCCCTTTACCTCTAACTGAAGCTGAACATTTTCTTCATTTATTTAAAAGCATTATTCTGAGAAATTGTTGAGGATCTTCAAATGGCCAAAGCAATCCATAACATAAAAAGATTTGTGAACCTCTCAGGTAGAATACAACGCACATTTTATATTGTTGCTATTAACTTTAACATATTCAAAAGGTGAAGTAGCAAGGTGGCTCAGGCCTATAATCCCAGTTACTGAAGACATGAGGTTGAGAAATATCTTATTAAGATCTGTCAATGAATTTAGGAGTTTGGAACTGACTTGGGAAATCTTAAATTCAATATTAATATGGTGACCTCCCAGAAGAGGCCGAGCTACTAGGAAATCTAGAAAGAGATAAACTGGTCTCCGTTAGAAATCTGTGAGCATTGAACAAACATTTGATCTTAGGAGAGAAATAAAGACCTATTCTAAGATCAAATGTTTGTTCAATGTTCACAGATAGTCAATCAATAAACATTTCTTAAGTACCTACTATGGGGCAGCTAGGTGGCTCAAGGGATAGAGCAGTGGGTGTGGAATCAGAAAGATCTGAATTCAGATTTGGTCTCAGACCAAATTTACTAGTTGTGTGATTCCTGATAAGTCACTTAACCTCTGTTTTCCTTAATCCACTAAAGAAAGAAATGGTAAACCACTCCAAACCAACAACCAAACTCTTATGAACAGTATTGGTGTGCTACAGTCCATGGGGTCATAAAGAGTTGGACTTAACCAAACGACTGAACATTAACAATACCAGGTAAGGATTTCTATTAAATGCTGGAGATCCAAAAGAGAAACAAAAAACATCCATCTCATAATCTAATGGAAGAGATAACATGCAAATAAACAGCATAAAAGAGAAATAGGGAATGATTAACCAAGAGAAGCAACTGTAATAAAAGAGGTTAGTTAAAAGAATAAAAGAGGCCATGTTAGCTTAGGTTAGGTTAGCTTTCTGGAGAAAGTAGAATTTTATTTGGGTCTTAAAAAAGGCAGAGTTAAGGAGTACAGAACTCCTGGTTTGAGGAAGAGTCAGAGAAAAAGATGCAGAGGTGAGAGAGGGAATGTCTTATTTTTGGAACAATCTGGAGATTGAAGAATATGCAAGTGGGAGTACTATGAAAGAAGACTGAAACTTAGGAAGTGTATAGGCTGTAAAAAGTTTCAAATACCAAAAAGAGGATTTTGTGTTTGATTCTGGAGGTGACAGAAAGCCATTGGAGTTTATTGACTTGGAACAGTGTTTTAGAGAAAATCACTTAGTGACTGAATAACTCATGGATTGGAGTCAGGAGAGACTTGAGGCAGAAAAACTCACTAGAAGGATATTATAATAATCCAGGTGAGAGATAATGAGGAAAGACCACCAGATTCGGCAATTAAGAAATCACTGATAATTTTGGAAAGAGCTTTTTTGAAGGAATGATGATATCAGAAAGGGTATTGTAAGGAGCTAAGAAGAGAATGAGAAAAAAAAGTGGAGGCATCTATTATAGATGATATTTTCAAGGAATTTAGTCTCAAAGGGCAGAAAAGATATTGAATGATGGATAGAAAGATCAAAGGAAGGGTTTTTTTTAAGGATAATGGAGACATGTGTATGTTTGTAGGCATTAGAAAAGGAGATCATAGGATGATAGTCTAAGAGTTATAGAGATCTTAGAGATTGTCTTCCTTCACAGCGGCAGAACTGACATTCACAGAGGTAATATCACTTGTATAAGGGCCACAAATTCAGAGCAAGAGCCATAATTTGAACCCACAACCTTCAATTCTATATTCAGTACTCTTCATTGTACCACATTGTCTCCCCACTCAAATTTTGTGATGTAAGAAAAATGCCAAAATTAGAATTGAGATTATCTCTGTCACACATTGACACACATTAAGTCCTAATAGTGTAGTGACTGGTTGGCAGGAAGTTTCCAACTAAAAAAAGTAATAAATTTAAACATTCTGCCCTTATATTTGGCATAATGACAAATTAGTAATAACTAGATTGGTAAACCCTAGAGCAAGAAGGCTTTGAAGCTCTCTCTTTTTTATCCATTTTCTCCTGTCTATATAATTATGAATTTAGTAGGTAAATATGATTTGGAAAATTTAAGTGGCTACACAGTTGAAGGCCATAGGGTAAAGAAAAGAGTACTAAATTTGGAGTCAAGAACTTTAACTTAAATCCTAATTCTTTTAATGTCCTATGTGACTTTGGATAAGGCATTTCACCCCTTGTGCCTCAGTTTCTTATTCTGTAAAATGAGTGAGTTGACTGAGATGACATATTCTATGATCTGATATGAAGCACCTTATTATAGTAGGTGCTGCATATAGAATTCTGAAATCTCAACCCAATCAAGAGTCCTAACATGCCTAATCAAGGGACAATTGTTTTTTTAACATAATAATAATAACAGTAATTCAATGGCTATAGCATGTTACCTTTGAAAAGTACTTTGATGGATTTATGATCTCAGTAGTGTGGATACATCTTTACTTGGTGGAGATAACAACTAAACCTCACCTTAAAATTTTATGTGATTCTTATCCATTTCTTTCCACAAAAGGTTTATGTAATGTTCTTAGAGATCTTCTTTTTTATTTTTTAGATATTTTCCTAATGCAACATTTGGATATCTAACTGCAATCCTTTTAAGTAATCAATCAGCATTTTTTTTTTTAAAAAAGTACAGTGTTAGTCACTGGGGATACAACAACAAAAAAGTTATTCAATCCCTGCTGTCAAGATGCTTATGTTCTATAGGAGGAGAAAAATACACACACAACAGAGGCAAAAATGCAGATAGGGTAATTTGGG
The DNA here is from genome assembly GCA_023553655.1 of Myrmecobius fasciatus. Lineage (NCBI taxonomy): Eukaryota > Metazoa > Chordata > Mammalia > Dasyuromorphia > Myrmecobiidae > Myrmecobius > Myrmecobius fasciatus. The sequence continues at coordinate 272,333 of JAJPUD010000182.1, forward strand.
GAAGAGGAAAACACTAAAAACACTAATAGTTGGGGGAAAAAGAAAGTCTTCTTGTAGAAAGTGATATTTGTTATTAATATAACGGATCAAATCTCTCTTCTTGATCATATGTCCTCAAGTGATGGTTTTGCTGAGAATCTTCATACCAAACCTATACTGATTATTTCATGGGCAATATTATTTCCAATTTATCAGCTGAAAAAACAGATCCTTAGAGAGGCTGACACAGATCCAAGGCCACAGAGTCAAGAGTCTATTCCAAATCATAGTCCAGTTTTGTTCTGAGTCTGATGCTCTGTTCACCTCATTGATGTAATACCTCTCATCAAAGCATTAAGAGAAACTGAATGAATTTGTAGATTCCTATTCCTTGTTCCTTCTTGTTAGGCCTGCTATCCTCATGATATACTTTATCTCCTCAGTAGTCCCATGCTTTCTTCATGGGATTCCCCTATTCTCACATTTCTTACCTGTTCTTCCCCTCAAGGACCTATGCCTTGAAACTATCTATTCCATGCTCCCCCTACCCTGTCAGCTTTTTTAAAAAGTGCATTAAATTAATTAACTCCAAGAATTTGAAAACTTAATATATTTATTCTCATGGACATTATCCTCATAACAAGAGACAATGCCTAAACTGAAAATTGAATTAAACCATTGGGAATATTTTAGGCACTTTGAAGGGCCTGGGTAGGGGACAACTTGTTTTTGTCAGTTATAATAAACGAGTAACTGCCTAGTCTATCTATTTATAAAGCTAGACCCGTGTCCTTATCTTCCCCTTTTCTCTTTGACTTTATGGGATATCCCTTTTATTCCTACCTCTGTCATCCTCTTTATCCTAATTGTCCTTTTGTTAAGGGACAAAGAGGATATTATAGATTCTGAAAAAGCTACAAGATTGGAAAGGGTTATATATTGTAAAAAAAAAGGCACTGGAATTACAGTCAGGAGCCCCAGGTTTGGGATTCAATTCTGCTGCTATCTGGATGCCCTTAAGTAACTCACTGATCTTCATGTCTTCATTTGGAATATAATATTGATGGTGATAATGATAATGTAATAACACTATGATCTTATAAAATATATTTACATGCTATACATTTTGCAAAGTGCTTTAAAATTATTATTATTATTTTATCCTCACACCAACTCTGACAAGTAGGTGCTATTATTACCCCTGTTTTACAGATGAAGAAATGTACCAATATAGCTTAACTAAGGTGCTCTCCATGGTCCTTTCCAGCTCTGACAATATGAATTGTTGATAAATTTGGAAAGGATACACAGCTTAAATTATTCTTCTTGGTTGCTATTGTGTGTATTCATTAAATGATTGCTGTTTCTTTCCCTAAGCTTATGCCATTGTTGGCCTAGTCTTAAAGAGAAGGGGAAGGAGGTAAACTCAGCTTAATTGCAAATTACAAAGTTATAAATAAAAGCCCTTTCTGTTTATTCCCTACAAGAATCTCTCACTCTCTGTGGGTAGTTTCTGCTCCAATCATGGATTGAATTATACCAACGATACACTTGAGTGATTTTAAATCTGAAGTGAAATGTAAACACATGCAGACCCCTTTTCCATGGTATGGAGTCCTATGATAGTCAAATTGTTTAACTTCCACACACCCTGTCTGGCCCTAATTGATTCCTCTAACCCAACTGTGCGTTTTAACATGTTCCAAGTTGGACAAATCTACCAGCACTAATTCGACACGGCAACTGCTTATGGGCCTTTTAATGTGCAAAAGGGGATCAATCTAATTTCTCAAGTTAGCTAGGGAATAAGTTAAGTGTAACCTGATTGGTACTTGGGGGAGGGCGCTGAGAACTGAGGTAAGTATAGACATACATAAACATTAGAATTGGAAAGGGCTGGTTTGAATTCCATAAGAACGCAGCCCCAACAGTGAGCCCCAGAGAATATAATCATGAAGATGACTTTATCGCAGACATTTCTCCTAGAGATTTTCTAATTCCATTATACCTGGATAACATAGATTTAATTCAGATCTGACCTTTTTAGATTTGTATAAAATGAAGAAGTTGGATTTGTGATTTGTTGTGATAGTTGATTTATGAGCTCCTATTCTAGAGTCCCTTGTACACTTCCCACCTTCAACTACAGGGGCAACTAGTTGGTTCAGTGGATAGCACACCCATTCTGGAGTCTTCCTAAGTTCCTCTTCCTCATCTTCCTAAATTCAAATCTGGATTCAGACTCTTTCTAGCTGGGAAAGTCACTTAACCTTATTTGCCTCAGTTCCTCATCTGTAAAATGAGCTTAAGAAGGAAGTGGCAAGCCACTCTTTGCCAAGAAAACCCCAAATTGGGTCACAAAGAATAAGACAAGACTAATAAAACAAACTAAAATAATTTTTACTCATTGCTCTGTCAGAGAAATGCAGATTTGTTAATAGGGCATATAGGTTACTTCTCTTTAGAGAGAAACAGTAAAGAACTTCAGAATCTTTGTATAGCTTAAATGAGACCTGATGAGCTAGGTTAGAAAGGAATCTCATAAGTATAAACTGTGATATTCCTAAGTGATATTTCTTTTATAGATGTGTGATATATATGTGTATATGCACATTTACATATATACAATATAAGTACAAATGGATATGTATATGTGTGTATAGTTACACACATGTATAGATCATATGCATGTGTTATATGTACATGTGTGTGTGTGGATATTTATATTTATTTATCTATCTATGATATTGCTGCCAGTACTCCACCACTACAATAGTGGTATTGGCAGGATATGGTTTTAAATGGACAAATGATTATAAAATTTTAGAACTAGAAAGGGACCTTCCAGATCATAACATTCAGCCCTCTTATTTCAGAGATTAGCCATTACTTTCACCAATTTCAGAATGATGATAGCAGAATTATTTTCATTGGATTAGTTGGCCCCTGAGGTCCCTTCCAACTCAGATATTATATGGATCTGTGAAGAGCTCTTAAGCAGGATGGTCAGACTTTGTCTCTTCCTGCAGTAGATGGGTCAGGATATAGGAAGAAACATAAAGCCAAATATAGATTAAAACACAGCTAGAGTGACTAATGAATTCATCAGAGAATCAGTAAGCATATAATGACTGTTTATTATATGCCAGGAACTATGTTAGGCACCAAGGATACAAAGGGAAAAAATGAACCAATCTCTCTTCTTAAGAAGCTTGTATTCCATCATGGAAGATGTGTGTATGTATAAATAGATCGAGAATAAATACAAAATAAATTCAGGGTAGATACGAGTAGTTAGGAAGGGGAGTATCAGTGTTTTTGAAGGGATGGAAACAGGAAAGGTGCCATATAGTAAAAGATGGTGCTTGAGCTGTAACTTAAAGGCACACTAGGATTTTAAGAGGGGTAGTTGAGACGTGGCATCTAGTGCAAGGGCACAGGGATAAGGCATGGAGTAATGTGTGTGAGCAATAATAAGAAAACCAGTTTGAGTAATGCAAGCAGATTAACACATAGTGAGGCTGTAATGTATAATGAGTTCTCATTTCACTAAGTCACACTTTCTCACAACCACTCTGAAGCCTCAATCAGTTAACAGTGAAACTGTCTCTAGGGAAATAAGGATTATTGATATGTCCTCAGATGACTGAAGTTGTCAGGAAATCCCTGAGCACCTCAGATCCCAAAAAAGTTTTAGAGAATACTTCATGTCAGAGTTAGGAGTGTCCAACAGCAATCCTCACTGCATCATGGATGTAACTTTAGTCTAACTTAGTGGATCTTTATTCCATTAATGGGTCTGTAGACACCCAACCAGAAGATGTGAAGTCAAGCATAGTTCTAGTTCTTGTGCATTATTTCATACCCCACTCCTATATTCCAACATAAATTTGTGTGTTCAGGCATTGGAATAGGAATTTATTTAGGAAAGTGGAATTGTCCCAGAAAAGCTTAGGAAGGTCTAGCACATGATATCTTGATGATTCTATCTCTGTGAATATGCAAATTGGTGTAAGTAGTCTTTCCTGCTCAAAGACAAAAATGAGTTCTTTTTTTTTTTTTTTTTTTTGCGCTTTTTTGCTGAGGCAATTGAGGTTAAGTGACTTGCCCAGGGTCACACAGCTAGGGAATGTGAAGTGTCTGAGATTAGATTTGAACTCAGGTCCTCCTGACTTCAGGGCTGGTGCTCTATCCACTGCGCCACCTAGCTGCCCCCATTTTGTTTTTTAACATATCATTCTGCTATAAGAATATAAATTCAACACAGTCAGAATCCAGAAAGGAGAGATTAGAATTTGCTCTTTGAATTTTTTGAACTAGTAATGACTAGTAAAAACTCAAAGTTTTGCCTGCTTAGTCTTCAAGCTAATTGTTGTCAGTACAATGCCCCATTCTTGGTTTTTCCAGATTCCCAGAAAGTATTGAAACCAATAGTGATGGTGACTTCTCTATGTACCACATGTTATGGAAGGATCTTACTTCCAGTTCTGTTCATCTTCCATGCTGTTCTTCATTGCTGCTTTCCTGTCTCTTTAGCACACACTTCCATGTAATCTCAAAGCTTGATGGAGAAACAAAGATGATCATTTAAAAAAAAAAGTTCTTGTGATCTAAATATTCCAACACTGTTGGGTTTGCTTAGGTATGACTCTGATTTATGCTAAAGAGCTGAGATTAAAAGAGCATTTGCTCCTTTGTTTATGCCATTGGGGTATTAGGGAGCACCACAGTCCTGTAGAGTGCCAACCATGCAGTCAGAAACTTACTTTCCTGAATTCAAATCTGGTTTCATACATGAATTAGCTCCATGGCCCAGGGCAAGGCACTTACCCCTGTTTGCCTTAGTTTCTTTTTCTGTAAAATGATCTACAGAAGAAAATGGTAAATTCATCCAGCATCTTTGCCAAGAAAACCCTAAATGAGGTCACAACAAGTTGGACATGACTGAAATAACCAAATAATAATAATCATGCTGAAAATATTATCAAGATCACTTATAGCTAGAAAGGACCTCGAAGGTCTCTGAGTCCAACTCCCTCACAGATGAAGAAACTGAGACACAGAGAGTTGAAGTGACTTATTCAAGGAGATAAAAAGTGTTAGAAATGGTATTTAAACTCAGGTACACTGGGTCAAAAATTCAGCACTCTCTCCATTCTATCATGTAACCTTTCATCTTATGCTCTTTTGAAATTCATGCAATCATTAGTTTAGAGTTGGAGATCATTTATTTCTCTTCCCTTCATCTTATAGATTCAGAAAGGAACATTCAGAAAATGGGAAAAAACTTTCCTCAACTAATATAGCACATAGTAGAGAGCCAGGATTTGAACCCTTTGACTTTTAATCCATTGTTTTTTATATTATACTTTGAACTGCTATTTTGTCCTCTTGAAGATGAGAGCAGACTTAAAAATATAAGAGCATCACTTATAGGGGGAAATGAAGGGAAAACTCCAGAATGTTTGCTTTCAAGTTTCCATCTATTAGATCAAAACAGATTCTCAAGTTAAAATTGTTACAATTTTGGATTTTTTCATCTCTGATGGCACCAGTGTATAAAGATGAGTTCATTCTTATGATACCAGATCAAATCTTATAATTACAGCATGAGTTCAAATGCAATTTATTTTTACATATAGTGTTTGCCTGTCCAGCAACAGAAGTTTGTCTTCTATCCTCTGGCATAGTCTATCTTTTTTATTTCCTTGAATGATCTTGCCTTTGTCCCCAGTGGGGTCTAAATACTGTGCATGTGTTAGTATCCCTAACCAACTATCAACATATTCTTTGAGTGTAATCAGGGAGCTGAGACTTGGAACCTCTGATGACATACTAAACAAACATGAATTAGAAATCATGTTCACACAATGTTGTAACAAATCCACCACAACAGAAGCATCTTCAATGAGTGAAAATTTAAAAAAAATAATGATGAAATGGGAAGGGAGAAAGGAAATAGAGATAATTCTCCAAAGATTATGCTGCAAAAGTTTAATTTCAGATCCAAAAACCTGATATCTAATAGTCTTTCAAATGCTTTCTCAGATCCTGGACAAAAAGTGAATGACCAAGGAACTGGGGTTCAATTATATGCTGACTATGTTGCAGCATGGCATAGTGACTGGAAGGTTTCTTTCAAAACTAGCTAGATTAAGGATCAAATTCTGCCTCTGAGGTAATCTGTCTATATGATCCTGGGCAAAGCAATTAATTTTACAATTCTCTAAGCAACTCTCTAGGATTACAAATTACAAAGAAGGGTATGGCTTATATGAATATAGTGGCTTTACTCTTTTGGGAGTTCTTTATACCAATGGATCACAGATCCATTAGAAAGGTAGTAAGGAGCTAGATTATGAAGGCCTTTGAATGTCAAACAGAATTTTTTGAATTTGATGCTGAAGGTAATAGAGGGGCCACCAGAACTTATTGAGGGTGGGACAAAAGGAGGATGATGTTGCATCTACACTTTAGGAAAATCACTTTGATGGGTGAACAGAGGATGGACTGGAATTAGGAGATATTTGAGACAGGAAGACCCACCACCTGAAGGTCTGAAAAATGGTTTTGCTCTCTTTAGTATTAGTATCATTCAGTAATTAGTATTATTATCTCTTTAGTATTATTAGTATTAGTATGATGATATATAGGAAGGGAAGGGGGTTTTAAGGAAAGAGATAATAAGTTGGGTTTTGGAAATTGTAGGCTGAAGATGTTTTCTGGACATCTATTTTGAGATGTGAAAGGCAGTTGGAGATGTAAGACTGGCAGTCAGCACAGAGTTTGGGGTAGAATATTTAGATTTGAGACTCATCAGCATAAAGATTATAATTAAATCCATGAAAGCTGATGAGAACACCAAATGAAGTAAATGATTTTGCTTCTATAATCTTAAAGTTCCTCACATATAAAATGGAGATTATACATAATACCTGTTGCCCAAGGTTGCTGTGAGACTCACATAACATGATATTACATTTATTAAGTGCCTTCTATGTGCCAGGCACTGTTCCAGGTACTGAAAATACAAAGACAAAATTAAAAGTGTCTGCATACAAGCTTGTGTGTTTTGAAAGAAAGGCAATATATACAAAAGAAATACAAAGTAATTTTAAGATTGGATGGGTGAAGCATTCACAGATGCAGCAATCATGAAAAAGCCTTCCACACAAGGTAGTCCAGGGATTGAGTTTTAAAGCAAACTACAGATTTTAAGAATTGAAGATGAAGAGGGACTGCATTTTAAGTAGAGGGTACAGTATGTGAAAAGGAACAAGGATTACAGATGGAGAACCTTGACTGCAGAACAAAGATGAGGCCAGTTTGGCTAAACTATTGAGCTTATAAAGAGGATTAATTTTTAATAAAACTAGAAAACTAAGCAGATTTTGGAGACCATTAGATGGACTGGATTACACATTACTCTTTGAGAGTAATATTTAACTTATTTTATGGATAAAGAAACTGAGGCTCAAGAAGATTATATGACATTCCCAATGTCATACAGGTGGTAAATGGCTTAGAGGAGCTGTATTCAAATCCCATAAAAATTCAAGAATGAAAACTCTTTTCATGGCACCACATTGTTTCTTAAATGTATGTCAAAGTCAGATCATGAAGGGCTCTAAATGCCAAGAGACTTTGTATTTGAATTTAGGGTTAAGAGGTAACAACTAGAGTTTATTAAGCAGAAGAGTAAAATGGTCAGCATTGGTAACTGTAAATGTATATAAAGCAATTCACAGAAGTTAAGGTCAGTTATGTTCATCATTATTATTTCTCCTGTAGTATTATGTCAGTGATTGTTTTCTGGGAATGCTATTTAGACTGGTAAGCTAATCAATGTCAATCAATACTTACTGAAAATATTCACCAGAATAGGAACGTTATATCACCCACAGAAAATATGACAACTGAAATGTTGCTTATAATGTCAGATTTTTTCAATATATTGATTAGTTTTGTTAAGTTTCTGCCTTTAATATTTCTCTATTTTCTTTTTAAAATATATTTATTATAAGGGATGGCTGTCTAAAAGAGATAGGATTATAGAGGAAAATGTAGGTGATTCATAAAAGACTCAATATTTTATTAAATAAGAAAATATTGAACATGAAAATTTTCATCTTCTGAACCAAGCAAGATAAATTAAAAGATACATGGTGCTTTATAAAATAGGCCAGATGGGGCATCTAGGTGGTGTGGTGGATAGAGCAATAGCCCTGAAGTCAGGAGGACCTGAGTTCGAATCTGGTCTCAGACACTTAGCGCTTCCCAGCAGTATGACCATGGGTAAGTCATTTAACCCCAATTGCCTCAACAAAAAAGGGGGGGCATAGATATGAGCAGAATGTAAAAAATATATATTTTTGTTCACATTCTACTATTATACTTATATATTATATATACTTTGGTGAGAATTAGCACAGGACAGATGGATTACCCCATGCCTACAACTTTTTGACAATTATAGGAGCTATCAGTTAGTCTGCTTAGTTAAAATGTCCCATAAAAAAGAGTAAAGGAAAGGCTTCAGCTTTGCTAAAATAAACACAAAACAAAAAAAAATCATTTTAGCAATGATTGGACTATGTACTTACTTGGCATTTTCTTTCCTTTAGTAGAGATAAGAGAAAAAACTCATTTTTTTTTTACATAGAAGTATAACTAAACTACCCAAGAGAGATGGTTATCATGGACTATATACTCTAATGACCTCTAGGTGATCATTATCCTGTGCCACCATTCTTGAAGAGCCATCGCCTGTTGCTTCCAAGGGTAACAGCAAAACAGAACCAAAACAAAATCCCCAAACCTACCTTGGATCGTATTCCTACATCTTCCTTTTTGTTTGGCCTCCCTCATAATAGTTTTTAATTATTATAAAATTGAAAAATATCAAGAAACATTAAAATTTCTTTATACAAAGAACATGAAAAGTGATTATGTGTGATAGCATGAATCTCAATTATATATAATTTGCTATTTAAAAAGCATATATTCTGTGTGACTCTGGGCAAGTCACTTAACCCCAAATGCCTCAGCAAAAAAGCAAAAAATAAAATAAAATAAAAAGCATATATTAAATTTGACTCAGTGCTTCCAGTACTACTCTGCTTGTCTGTGTCCCTTTCTGAACTTCCTATTTTCCTCTCTTTACTTTTTAAAAGGTTTCATTAATATTCTTTTCTTTCTTTTTCTCCTTTTTTTGTGGTGGAGGGGAGGAACACTATCACTATACCCTCCCTTAATCCTCTCTTAATTTCACCCTATAGGGAGGAAAGTATTCTCTCTTATTACATAAATATTACCAAGTAAAACAAAATACAAGATTCTCTCCCCTCCCCAACACTTTCTATATTGTTCATTTGTATATAGACTAGAAACCTGTCGTGGTTATTCATAGATGGAATATAATCAGCTCCTACTTTTTATATCTTTCCCCCTTCAATCAGATTTCTGTTTCTTGGGGCAACTAGAAGGCATAATGGATAGAACACCAGCCCTAAAGAAAAGATGACCTGGTTCAAATCCAGGCTCAGACAATACTCTTTAGCAGTGTGAACCTAGGCAAGTCACTTGACCTCAATTGCTTTGCAAAAAATTGTTTCTTTGGCTTGTTGATAATTTGGGGGAAATAGGCAGAGGGGAAGCAAACAGCTGAAACAGGTCCCCTTTTTCAGTGTAGTCATTGTATTCTACAATGGGAGATAACTGCTAGAACCAGCAGGCATGTACATATAGCCAATGACTAGCAAAATGAAGTCCTGTATTTTAATATCAGATGACAATTAGGGGAATGCAGACAGGATCAGCTAGCACAGAAGCCTGGAATTCGTCTTTGTAAATGTATAAGTAAGAATGGCCATGCCTTAGTGCCCCGAGATAATATGCAATGTGGTCTTTTAAGAGATGCTGTTTTCTGGGAATTGGTTGTATACCTAGAAAGAAGAACCTGGCTAAGGTAAATAGATTTTAAAGAGACTATAAATGAGTTTGACCTGGGAAATATGATACTTAAAGTAAATGGAGTGTTCTGGTCTTTTTCCATACAATCAATTCTTTATAATTCATGCTATTGTAACAAACTAGTGGTATGATTCTCTCTGGCCTGTTAACTTTATTAAAACAGGAAGACTAATGAAACTAAGGTCATGAATTCAATGCTCTGGTAGTACAATTAATTGTGCCTCTTGTCTTTGGTCACCTATTGAATCAATGACCCAGTTTACTTGCTTTGAAAATGTGTGCCCTTGGCCACAAGAAGCCTGAGTGAAAAAGTGTAGGTAAATGGGATAAAGGAAGATTATACCTTATCATCACTCAAAATATCTCTCAAAACACATTCTCTTTTGATATTGAGTTAGTATCCTCATTTTATGAAATTAGCCAAATGATGTCATACAATCTACAACATCAAACAATTCTACCAAGTACATATATATATAAAATATCAGATACAATTAATACATAGGTATATAGTGTATATATATCTGTATAATGCATATGTATATGTGTTCATTTATAATACATATGTATTATATATAATTATATGCATATATGCATATGCAACACATATATATAATACATATATAATAAGTATATATAATACATATTGTGAGTTTTACAATCAGAGGCATTCTTGACTCATTCTGCTTTGTCACCTTTTCTATCCAATCAATTGCAAAATCCTTGATGGTATTGCTTCCACATTTTAATAGTCTAGTCCTATATTTTTCTTCCAAAATATGCTGTGCTTAGGCTAATATTAAAATAACTTTCCATTCCTTGAGCACAATTGAACTCAGGTGACCCAGAATCATACTTCACAGAAGTGGAGAAGTAGTTTGGGATTTAAAATTTGCCACAGATAATCCACAGAGAGGTTATTGCACATATGGATATTCAAAAGTTGGCTGTATTGGGAGGAAAGGTCTCAAAAGTATTTTAGTGTAAGTGAAAGGCAAAAGAAGACTAAATGAAAATCCTTATGAATACTGTAATGATTTTAAAATTAACTCCCAGTTATTTTATCTTCTTTGGTAATTATCAGTGATTCTCTGTGTAGGACAACCCTTTCCCCCATGATGCCCCAGGCTACTACCAGTAGGGTTCAGTAAGGACTCTATCCTTGTATAGAGAGGCAATCTGGTGTAGGGAATAGTGATGGACTTGGAGTCAGGAAGATCTGCATTCAAATTCTCAGACACTTAGTATCTCTATGATCCTGAGCAAATCAAATAGTTCTTCCAAGAGTCACTGTCTTCTTTATGGCTAGAAATGAAGAGGAGATAACATCTACTTAACTAAATTCTCGCCATCAGAAGAAAAATGTTGTCTTATGTTATCAACTGCCTATGGGGCATCTTGAACTTCATACTCATGTTTATCTCAAACTCATTATGCTCCAAGTACATGTCTGAGCACCAATACTACCACTACACTCTATCCCCCAACTTCTCTCTCAATTTAAAAATAGTGATGGTTATTGCCGTTAGGTCAAGTATAAACTCTTCTGTCTGTCATTCAAAACAATTTAGAACTTCCCTACCTTCCCAGGATGCTTGCTTATTACTGCTCTCTGGTCTAGTCATATTGGACTGGCTTCTTTCTGTTCCTTACATACAATGATCCATCTCTTTTTTTTTGCATTGACTGTTTCCCTTCCCATCCCCATGCCTGGAATACTCTTCCTCCTCATCTCTGGCTCTTAAAATCTCTGGTCTCCTTGCAAATTCAGTTGAAATGCTACCTTTTACATAAAGCTTTTCCTGATTCTCACCTTCCAAAGCTTCTGAAATGTTTACTCTACCATATTCATTATATATATACTCTGTATTTTTTTTATATATGCATGTTATCTTTTCTATTAGAATATAGTCTCCCTGAATGCTGGTCATGTTTTACTTTTGGGTTTTTGTTTTGTTTTGTTTTGTTTTGCTTTTTTATTTTCAGTGCTTAGAGCAGGACCTGACACATAGTAGTTGTTAATAAATGCTTGTTGCTCATTTTTATGCTAATGGACTATTATGCAGGTTGATAAAATGCACTATTCTTTTTTCACTCTTTAAAAATATTGGTATTAAAACATTCTTTCATTTCATAGTACCTTTCAGTTCTAGCATTCTATAAATTAGCATATGTTGAGATGTGGAATTTAGAGAATCTGGGTTCATATCTCCTATTCCCTACTTGCTTGAGTTCAAACAAGTCATGTTACCTTTTTGGGACTTATTATTTTTTTACAATCTATAAATTAAAGAGTAGGACAAGATGGTACTTACATGGATTTAAGCTCAAAGTCTATGAGCCTGTAAATAGCATCACTAGGTGGTACATCCAATACAGAAATGAAAATTCTTCCATGTTAAAATAGTTGAAATATGTTTGCATATTGAAGTAGTATAGAAATAGGAATTAGATGGTTACTTTTTCTTTTAAGGAATTCCTAAATGAAGAAATTTTCTTTGGTAGAGGGAATTTTCTAAGGCAGTGGTATAACTCGAATAGAAACAGGATTGTTGCTCCATTTTGACTTAGAGAATCACATATTAACGTTATTTTCTGCTATATTTTAATTTCCTTTATATTCCCAATATGTTAAATATTTCTTAATTACATTTTCATCTGGGTCAGGGAGCCCTTGGGAGCATTTGTGTTTGAGTGTTCTGGCTTCAAACAATGAAAAGTTAGATGGTTTGCGCAGGGTCATAAAGCTATTATATCTTCCTGGAGTACAGTCCACCTCTCTACCCACTATATCCTGCTTCATCTCTCATGATTTTGAGAAGTATCTGACTTCAATGTTTGGCAGGATGGAATATGACACTTCTTTACTGTTGGTGTGGGTTAGACTTGGAACCGGTGCCTAGAGATGGAAAACAAAGTCAGCCAAACATGAAATTGCTGAGCCATTCAATCCCCCCCCTTTTCTAAGTCTTTTCTTAAATTCTGGGATCAGCAGGGTTCCCTCCTCAGGCTGCCAGTGCTGCTGCCTTCCTAAACCCTGTGGTTAATAATAGCACAGAGGCAAATTGCTTCAGTTCCTTCGTCCTCAAACCAAGTTTGTTTAGCCCTTAAGCTACTGTGAATATTGCTGGGAAGAGGGAAAGAGAGAGAGGGGAGCTGGAGCAACATAGTGACAGCTTCAGTGTCTCTCTGATAATACAGATATCATTTGATCAGTATGATCCTCTGCCACCTCTTGCAAAGATTAATAATGGTGAATCATTCTCTCGAGTGAAATGCTGCACAGTGTGCATAGGAGACTCTAAAGTGCTAGAGCTTCTGCCCATGGCTCTACAAGCCCACCCTAGATTGACAGGCTTTGGAAAAAAGGCTTTGGAAAATGTAACAAAATAAAAACCTATTACAAATGGGTTTGCAGATTCTTTGGTCCTAATTGGGAGGATAGAGACAGTAATGAGTCAGAAATCTTATGAACAGGAAGATGAAACAGAGAGATGTTTTAAATCTCACAATTCCACATGTTTCTTATTCCTTCTTCTCCTTATGTCATGGAATAGCTTTATTTTCTTTAAGAGAAGCTATTTGTCCGAAGGGACTGGATGGTTAATTGTGGTTAACATGGTACTCTCCTGATCAGCTATTTCCCAACTGATGGACATCCCTACAATTTCCAGTTCTTTGTCACCATAAAAAGAGCTGCTACAAACATTATAGAATATGTAGAATTATTTCCTTTTTCCCTAATCATTTTTGGAAATAGACCTAATAGAGGTATTGCTGGGTGAAAGGGTATAGGAAAATTAATAACTCTTTGAGCATAATAATATTGTATACAGTAATAGCCATATTGTTTTAAGACTGACTTGGAGTGAATAAGTCACTTTATCTTTTATAAATACCCAAAATAACTATAAGGGACATATATAGAAAGACATTATCTGCATCCAGAGAAAGAGATGAAAAATAGAAGTATATATAAGATGATTTTACACACACACACATACATGCATACACACACAAAGAGAAACACACACACCTAATAGTAGCCATCTCTAGGATGGGGGGGAAGGAAAAAAAAGAAATTTATATAAGTATTTCATATTTAAAAGGAATTGCAAATTGTACATAAGCAATTTTTAGTTTCATAAGAAATTTTTATTATACTCTGTTATAGAAATGCTTGTTTTATTCCATAAAATAAAATAAACAGCACCTTATTTTACATGAAAAAATAAAAGTTTCTTCCACAACCTTACATCCTTTGATCCCTCCTTCCCTATGATCCCATTTCATAGGATTGAGATTTGGAAGAGATTTTAGATATTTTCTTATTTAACCCCCTCATTTTAAAGCTGCTGAAATTGAAAGCCTGAGAGATAAAGAAATATGCATGAAATTACATAGATGTTAAATGAAAGAGAAGCATTTGGAACCCAGGTTCTTTTACTCAAAATCCAGTACTTTTCAGAGACTTAATGTCCATTTTAGTGAATAAAAAATGAAATAGAATAGCCTTTTTGTTTGGTATTCATAAGTCTATGGCAAGATTAAATTTCTTAATTCTGCATGCTCTCGTCACCATACTTATGACACCTACAAGATACACAATCATTGTTAAGGCTAAAGGTATTTTTTTTAAATAGTCTTTTATTTTCTAAATACAGGCAAAGATAGTTTTCAGCATCGACACTTGAAAAACCTTGTGTTCCAAATTTTTCTTCCTCTATTCCTCCAACCCCCTCTCCTAGACAGCAAGCAATCCAATATGCGTTTAACATGTACAATTCCTCTATACATATTGCCACATTTGTAATGCTGCATAAGAAAAATCAATTCAAAAAGTTTTTTTAAATGAGAAAAAAAGCAAAAAAGCAATCAAACAACAACAAAAAGGTAAAAATACTATGTTGTGATCCACATTCAGTCCCCACAATCCTCTCTCTGGATGCAGATGCCTCTCTCCATCACAAGTCTATTGGAATTGGCCTGAATCACCTCATTATTGAAAAGAGCCATGTCCATCAGAATTGATCCTTCATAATCTTTGTGTACAATATTCTCTTGGTTCTACTCACTTCATTTAGCATCATTTCATTTAAGTTTCTTCAGGCCTTTCTGAAATCATCCTGCTGATCATTTCTTATAGAACAATAATATTCTATAACATTCATATGCCATAATTTATTCAGCTATTCCCCAATTGATGGGCATCCACTCATTTTCCACTTCCTTACCACTACAAAAAAGGCTGCTACAAACAAACATTTTTGCACATGTGGTTCCTTATCCTAAAAGTATTTTTAAACATTTCCAATTGATAATTCAAAAATCATATTAAAAAAACTAATATACAGGTTATAGGACAAGACAATCTCTTTTCTCATACTTAGCCCTTAGTAATAGCTGGTCACAAACTGTTGTGGGGTGAGTACTCAGCTCAGTTCCTGGCACTAATAATCAGGCACTACTGGTCTATACTTGGTCAATAATAAACAATAAGTATTTATTTACTGATAACTCATTTTCTCAATATGGTTTTCTTTTTTTACTCTTTAACATTTGTTGCTAAAGGACTGATTCAGAGAGTACTATCCTGTACTTCATGTCACTAATAAATGAATAAGATTTTTTTTCATGTATAGAAAAAAAATAAGCAAACTCTTTATCTGTACCTCATTTATTCATTAGTTGTTCATCATCATCATCATTGCAAACATCATTATCACCATTGCCAAGACTTGAAAATATTGTCACATTTGTAGTCATATTATTATATAATTTTCTCCATTTTATAGATGTAGAAGTTTAAGTTCATAGACAGAGACAGACATTATTCAGTCTATAAGTTCTTAGTCTAAATGTTCCTATCTGTGAGGTCAAAATAAGGTAATATTTATAAAATTATTTGTAAAACTTAATATAAATGCTAGTTTATTAATATTATGAATTGGGCCTAGGACCTTATTCATTTTATTAAAAGGAATAGGTAACATAGTAGTAAGGGTTCTGGCCTTGGAATTATGAAGAATCAAGTTCAACCTGGACAAATTACTTAAGCATTTTCAACCTGAGTTATCCCTATCTCTATTCTCTAATGGGGATAATAGCACCTTTGGATTATAAGGAAAAACTGAGCTCCATAGAAGCAATGCTTTCAAGTTGTGGTGCTGAACAATACTTTTGAGAGTTTCTTGGATAATAAGAACATCAAATCAGTCAATACTTAAAGAAATTAATTCAGGCTATTAATTAGAAGGTCAAATGCTGATGTTGAAGTTTAAATACTTTGGCCACATGAGAAGGTGAAATGCATTGGAAAATATCCTTGGAAAAAAATTGAAGACAAAAGGAGGAAGAGAAAGCAGAGGATGAGATGGATAGATAGTATCATGCAAACAATGAACTTAAAATTGGATAGACTTCTAGAAGAGGATTGAAGGTCTTGATGTGCAGTGGTACTTGGGGTCATGAAGAGCTGGACATGATAAATAATTGAATAAGAGCAACAATAATAACACCTACTTCACAAGGGTAAAATGAGATAATATTTGCAAAGCACTTTCTTTAGAATATATTAGGTACTTAATAAATGCTTTCCTTCCCCCCATCCCTTGAAGTGCATATAAAATGAAATGACATATGTAAATTGCTTTTCATACCTTACAATGCTATATAAAAAAATCAGCTGTCATTATTTTCC
The DNA here is from genome assembly GCA_023553655.1 of Myrmecobius fasciatus. NCBI lineage: Eukaryota > Metazoa > Chordata > Mammalia > Dasyuromorphia > Myrmecobiidae > Myrmecobius > Myrmecobius fasciatus. Next base: position 288,984 of record JAJPUD010000182.1, read on the forward strand.
TACCTAGTTAAGCCTGTTTCTAATAATCACTTACATTTTCATTTAAATAAAAGAAAAATTAGCGTTCTTTCTGGAAGCCCCATGTCATCTGCCTTGTGGATAGGTTTACCATTCCCCTGATTACCCAAACATAATTTTTAACTCAATTAAAAAAAGACTGACCAGTCATTTATTAAGAGACCCATTTTGTATCAGATCCTGTATTGGGTGCTAAGAATATGAAGATGAAAAAAATCTCTGACCTCAAAGACTTTGCATTCTGTTTGAGGTGCTATAAATGACTAATGACTTATGCTTGACTGATAAAAGATAGACTATGAGAGGGGCAAAAAGGTAATCCAAGCAAATACTCAAGGAAATATAAGGAGAGAAAGTGATTGAGCAAATTTTCATAGCTTTATCTGAGCTGATCATTTGAAATAAAAGAAGGCTTTCAACAAGCAGAGATGAGGGCCATACATTATAGGCACGGGAAAGGGGGCAACAATCACCCAGGTGCTGATGCTAGAGAGAGTAGACTAAAGTTAGGGAATAGCTACAAGTCCCATTGGCTAGGAGTTAGAATATATGATGGACATTAATCTAGGGTAAAATTGGGGAAAGGATTTTGAATCATTTAAGTGCATACCCAAAATTTGCATTTATCTAAAAGGAAAGAGATTTATTGAAGCTTTTTTGAGGTGGGGATTATGAGTTTATTAGGGAGCATTCTTTCAAAAGATCTATCTTCTTAGATATCTTCCTCATACTCAAAATCCTAATTTTGCTGTTTTCTCATCCCCCCCTCTTTTTTTCCCTTGATCTTCCCCTCTCTACCCTAAATTCTAAATTTTCCCAATACTAAACTCTTTGGCTATCCCTTTGATTTCATTTTTATGCTCTCTTTCCCCTCCATTCATTTTCTCCTTTATGCCTTTCATTCTCACTCTAAACATCCTCTCCTCTCTTCAGTTCCCTCATCCCATACCCCCAGGCTCTTTTCAGAATATGTCATGATACACAGAGATAGCAATCCAGAACAGACTGTTTACAAAGCAAAGTCAGCTAATAGGACTGAAGAGAGCCAGTCCACAAAAGAAGAAATCTTTTACTGGGAAGCTGATGAAAGAAGACTGAATTGGAAATGATTTTATTTCAATTAGATTTTAATTAGTTGCTGTCTTGGAACCATCATTTTGGTTGCCAAATAATTGAAAAGCCACCACATTTGCATCTGTTGCTCCTAAGAATAGCTGTTGTGCAGCATCTGATCCATATTTTATCTTGGGGGTGACTTAGAGGAAGTAGCAGAAATGGAAGGATTGTAGATAAATGATGGAGGTCAACACAATATTTGTTGGTGGGTCAGCACAATAGATAACATAAACCACCCTCTGTGGTCTTGAACTCATTTTTTTATTGAATTAATATTGAGCTGGTCATAGAATGTATTTAATTAGCCACCAACGCAAAGTTTTTATGTACCTTTAGAAACCCTCCTTCATGCATGATTGCAATCTGATTAAAAGCAACTTTAGCAGTTTGGAGCCATGAACATAGGAACATAGGAAGAATCAAGCAGTATGTTTGAGAAATGTTTCCACCTAAGTTTTAATTCTCAGTACTTGCATGATTGCTTGCAATCCTTATTTTCATTTGGTTAAGATCTAGTCCCCGAGAGGTAGCTAGGTAGCATAGTGGATAGAACACTGAGCTTTAATTCAAATCTGACCGCACATATTTTACTCAGGTAACCCTGAGCAAGCCACTTTATCTCTGTTTGCCTTGGTTCCTTTAACTATAAAATGGAAATAATAACAGTGCTTACCTCTCAGGATTATTGGAAGGATCAAATAAGCTATTATTTGTAAAATGCTTAGCATAATGCCTGATAAATAATAAACACTTAACAAATGACTGTTTTCTCCTTATTCTTTTCAAAGGTCATGGATTCTCCTCCCTCCCATCTCTGTCTCTCTTACAGTAAAAGAGTATACTATATAAATTACCTTATAGCTATCTTACCATCTTCTTTCACTCTCTCATCCACAATGCACCTTAGATTTCGCCATTTTACTCCAGGGTCATTCATGGATTTTGACCATAGCTTTGATGTTTCTTTTTCTAATATCATGTGGGAAATTTCTCAGACTGTGAAATTGATGAAAATTCTTTTCTTATAGGAAAATGTTCATGGATTTCTCAGTAGTTTTTGCTTTTGAGAAAAAAAATGTTCTGTGATTAGAGTCAAAACAGTTCATGTTCCTTCTTTCCTCTGGAGACTATCTTTTGTTTTCACTGAGAAAATATTTCAGAAAATGCTTTCAATTTCATATTGTTTTTTTCCTGATAATATCTAGATAAAAATGCTTTTGTTTCTCCTATCCTTTTTTTTTAATTAATCCTTCCCTTTTCTTCAAGTCAGAAACTATATATTTTACGGTTTTTTATTTCTTTCCTCCCCTTAATCTCTAATCCCCTCCCCCCATCCTCTGAAGAGGATTAAATGGCCAAAGTTCAGAACAAGGAGTTCAGATTCCTTATATACTCTTGATATCATTACTTCCTGTCATTGCAAATTTAAGGAAATCACTTGGTCTTTCTGATCTTTAGCTTTCCATTGGTGAGGATATCTCATACGAAAGAATGTTATCATAACTCATTATCATAAGAATTCAAACATACTAGAAGCAAAATTACCTTTTTTCCAAATTCTAACAATTAGGTGAAATAAAAATTATATATAGTAGTTAATTTTTTTTATTAAAGCTTTTTATTTGTATAACATATGTATGGGTAGTTCCCCAGCATTGATCTTTACAAAGCTTTCCATTACAAATTTTACCCCCAGTCCCCTCCCCTCCCCTAGATGGCAGGAAGTCCACTACATGTTAATAATGTTGAAATACTTGACAAGTTGTGCAAGAAAAATCCTATCTACAAGAAAAAAAAAAAAGAAAATCAGAGAAAGGAAACACAATGCAAGCAAACATCAATAGAGAGCATGAAAATGTTATGTTGTGGTCGATATTTCATATCCCTCTCTCTGGGTGTATATGGTCTTCTTCAGTGAACAATTGGAAATGATTTGAGACAATTCTTTGTTGCAGAGAGCCATGTCCATCAGAATTGATCATCGTGTAATACTGTTATTGCTGTGCATGATGGTCTCCTGGTTCTGCTCGTTTCACTGAGCATCAGTTCATGCAAGTCTCTCCAGGCCTCTCTGAAATCATCCTGCTGGTCGTTTCTTACAGAGCAATAATATTCCATAACATTCATATACCATAATTTATTCAGCCACTCTCCAATTGATGGGCATCCCTTCAGTTTCCAGTTTCTAGACACTACAAAAAGGGCTGCCACAAACATTCTTGCACATGTGGGGCCCTTTCCCTCCTCTAAGATCTCTTTCGGATATAGGCCCAGTAGAAACACTGCTGCGTCAAAGGGTGTGCACAGTTTGATAACTTTTTGAGCATAGCTCCAAATTGCTCCCCAGAATGGTTGGATCCGTTCACTGTTCTACCAACAATGTATTAGCGTCCCAGTTTTCCCACATCCCCTCCAACATTCATCGTTATCTTTTCCTGTCATTTTAGCCAATCTGACAGGTGTGTAGTGGTACCTCAGAGTTGTCTTAATTTGCATTTCTCTGATCAATAGTGATTTGGAGCAACTTTTCATATGACTAGAGATGGTTTTAATTTCATCATCTGAAAATTGTCTGTTCATATCCCTTGACCACTTATCTATTGAAGGGTGGCTTGAATTCTTATATATATGAGACAATTTTCTATATATTTTAAAAATGAGGCCTTTATCAGAACCATTAAATGTAAAGATGATTTCCCAATTTGATGCTTCCCTCCTAATCTTGTCTGCATTAGTTTTATTTGTACAGAAACTTT
>JAJPUD010000182.1:297873-321994 GCA_023553655.1 Myrmecobius fasciatus
CTTTTGATGACCCCCTCCCCCAAACAATACTCCACCCTTTAGATCCCCTCCCCCTGTTTTTACTCCTTTCCCCTGATTCTTCTATTTTCCCTTTTATTAGTTTATCCCTTTCTTTTCCTCCTTTCCCTCCCACTTCCCTCTAGCAACAGACAAGTTTTTATGTGAAATCAAGTTTCTGATATACACTTTTAGAGCCCAACCTGATGAGAGTAAAATTTACACAATGCTCATCTCCCTCCCCTCTTTCTCTCAATTATATTAGGTTTTCTTTGCCTCTTCAAGAGATTTTACCTTGTTTGTACCTCCTTTTTTTTTAGATCTTATTTTGCCACTTTTCCCTCTTTTCCCCAGTATGACAACCTTTCCCCCTCTAGTTCTCTTTTTCATATTATCAAAGTAATATCTAGTTAATTATACCCCCAAACTTTAAGTATCCCCATAGTAGAAATAAAGTTCTCAAGAGTCCTTTCCTTTTTACCTTTTTATGCATCTCTTGAGTTCTGTGTTTGGATGTCGAATTTTTTGTTCAGATCTGGTCTTTTTATTAAAAATAGGTGAAATTCACCTATATCATTGAATGACCGTCTTCTTCCCTGGAGGATAATGCTCATTCTGGCTGGATAGGTTATTCTTGGCTATAATCCAAGTTCCTTTGCCTTTCGGAATATCTGGTTCCAGGCCCTTTGATCCTTCAATGTAGAGGCTGACAGATCATGTGTGATTCTAATTATTGATCCTTGGTATTTAAATTGTTTCTTTCTAGCTGCTAGCAGAATCTTTTCCTTGGTGCTATAGTCCTGAAATTTAGCCACTATATTCCTTGGGGTTTTAATTTTGGGGTCTCTTTCAGGATGTGATCAGTGAATTCTTTCAATGGTGATTTTGCCTTCTGATTCTACGATCTCAGGGCAGTTTTCTTTCAGGATTTCCTGGAAGTTAGTGTTTAGATTCTTTTTTTCATCATGGCTTTCAGGAAATCCAATAATCCTTAGATAGTCTCTCCTAGATCTATTTTCCAAGTCAGTTGTTTTTCCTAGGAGATATTTCATATTGTCTTCTAATTTTTCATTTTTTTTGTTTTTGTTTGACTGATTCTTGAAGTCTCATTGAGTCATTCACTTGCATTTGTTTTTAAAGTGTTGTTTTCTTCAGTTACCTTTTTAAGCTCCTTTTGTAACTGGTCAATTGAATTTTTTTGTTCATTGCACTCTTTTTCCACTTCACTAATTTTATTTTTCAATAAATTGGTGTCTTTTTCATATCTCTTTTGCAGGGCATCATATCCTTCTTGCACTGATTTCAGTTTATTTTCCCATTTATCCTCCAGCTCTCTTTTGAGGTTCTTTATGCGATCTTCCAGAAAGGCCTTTTGAAAAAGGGACCAGTGATGGTCCTTAATAACTTCCTCTGGAATTTTGTTTAAAGGAACCTCAGGATCTGTGGTCACCCCTCTTTCTCTCAATAAAAGCTGTCTATGGTGAGACCTCTCTTTTTCTTCTTCTTTTTTTTTTTTTTAGACAGCATGGATGTCTCTTTAAGGTAGGGAAAAAAACAGCAGCTGAAGTTCTTTGCCCTGGGGCACTTTGGCCAATTAACTTAAGGTGCTGGGCCAGTGGGAGCTAGGACTAAATCCGAATTACTCCTTAAACAAGGCAAGTCTGCCAGAACACCTGCCCCCAATCAGGGCAAAGTGTCCTGAGTGCCTCAGATAAACTCCAGGTGTTTGGAGTTTGGAGTTTGGAGTTTCTGCCACAGTAAGCTGAGTCCCACCCTCACTTCTGGCCTACACCACTGTTTATTCCTCTGCCCGAGTTAGACAAACCTGATGTGAAGTTCTTCAGAGATATCTGCAAGCAGTGTCCAAATATTTCTGGATTTGTTGACTTGAAGATCAGTTCAGAGGCTTATTTTATTGTTGATTTGAGAGAAGATGGGAGGAAGATGCAGAGTCACCTTTTCACTCTGCCATCTTGGCTCCGCCCCCCAGTAGTTAATATTTAACATATTAGTCCTGCATATGGCATTCAAAGGCAGATTTGGTAAACAATCATCAACATCAGTTGTTAAATAATTCCACCGAACTGACCTCTGTCTATTAGGAATGTTATTGACCTTTTACCCAAACATAAAATACACAATTCTTAAATTGTGTAAACTCTTTGCAAACAAAATCATTTCCTATATGTTAGTGTACCCCAGATGATAATATGCAATTTGAGCACTCAACAAAATGCCTCATTTAATTAAACCTTTTTTTTTTTCAGTGACTATAATGTATAGGACACATAGTAATTGTAGATGAAAAAGAAAGACACAATCTTTGCCCTTCACCATTTTACCAATATATAATATTTTACCAGCATAATAGCTAATAATGTAATGAGGCAGGGATAAGACACATATACAAGGTAGGTAGGATGCTATTATAAGTGTAAACAAAAGTTAAATCCAGGCAAATTGCCTTTATAAAATTTGAGGAAGGAGAAATTGCATTTAGTTGGATAAATTCAAGATAGAAAATGAATTTTTGTGAGGGAGTTTGGCAAAAGCAAATATAATTTTTGATACTTGATCGTGTAATTTTGTTATACGAATTTTGAATATTTTTTCTTCTACACTGGGAAAGGAGAGGAAGAAAATAAAGACTTGTTAATTATAAAATAAAATAACATGGAAAAAGTAAAGGAGAAGAAATTAGTTGTATTTCTAAATGCATGCTATTAAAAACTCTAATAGAGAAATTCAATTAAGATTAAGGAAGAAATCAAATTGGGATTTTTATAAAGTATGTTTGAAATGGAAAAAACAACACATGAAGAAGATATCACCTGAGATAGTCCTCAAGCAAAGTACATTTCAATTGGAAAAGATGTGAAGAGAGTTCTTTGTAGGTGTTAGAAGAACTGGGGAGAAGGAAGATAGTCTATGTGAATGCACAGAATTTGAAGAAGCTAGTACCATATCATAGAGTACTTATTGGTACCATTTGGGTGAAGAGTGCCATGCATGAGAAAAATTAGTGTGGAATAAGGTTGCAAAATTAGTTTAGAGCTAGACTATGGAAGGTCTTGAATGCTATGATAAAGAGTTATAACTTATCCTGTAGGCAATAAAGAGCTACTAAAAATTTGAGCAAGAAACTGACATGGTAAATGAATTAGGATAGTTATTTTGGCAGCTCAGTGAAGAATGGACTGGACAGAGGAGAGACTGGACTCAGGAAGATCAATCAAGAAGCTCTTATCATTGATGGGAAAGATGATGAAGGCCTGAATTAAGGTGGCAGCAGTATGCCAGGAAAGGGGGAGACAAATGTTAAAAATAATGTACAGGTGGAATTGACAACTAATCAGAACTAAGTACTGAGGGAAAATGAAGAGCCAAAGATGATTCTGCAGATTGTAATCTAGATAAATGCAGTACCATCCACAAAAATAGAGAAGTTGGGAAGAGAGGTAGGCTTTGGAGGAAAGATGATGACTTCAGGCTTGCATATATTGAATTCGAGGTGTTAGCAGTCATCCAGGTAGTGTCAAGCAAAGTGTTTGAAAAGAGAGGTTGGAGACAGAGGAGTCATAGGGCTTAGAAATATAGATTTCAGAGTCATCCATGACAAGCTGATAATTAGTTGAGGTTTCTTATGGAGAAGCTGTAGAGAAAGCAGAGAAGTCCAAGGATAATCTTAGGGGATGCTCACACTTAAAAGTAGAAGGGAGAAGATGAACCAGAAGAAAAGACCAAGAAAGAATGAATCAGATAGATAGAAAAAGAACCAAGAGAACATTTTGTGACTCAGGTTGAAACAGGACATATTGTCAAGAAGTAGAGGAAGATACAGAAAGGTCAATAAGAATGATGACAGAGAATGGCCAGCTGGATTAATTAGAATGCAGTCATCGATTTGGAAAAAAGTAGCTCTAGGAGTGAATTGAAAACCAGGTTTCAGAAAGTTGAAAAATGAGTAAGTCTCAAGGAAGTAAAGATAGTGAATTAGACTTATTTCTAGAAGTCTAGAAATGATGGGGAGGGTATTTGGATCTTAGCATACTTGACAGGGAGTTTGTTAATTAAAGAAAGGGTAGATTTAAGCACTTGTTAAGTATTAGGATAGCTGCTAGTAGAGAAGAATTTGAAAATGAAAGAGGGCTCAGTGGAACAGGGTCTCAAAGAAGATGGGAAGTGATAAGATCAAGAAAACCACTGGAGAGGTTAGTGTTGAGGAAAAAAGAAAGATCACTTCATGCTCTGAGACTGAGAAAATGAAGGAAGGCTGATAGTAATTGCCAGGCATAACTTATACCATTACACAGAAGTGGTAGTAATCTCTTTTCTCTTTGGGGCAACTTCACCATGTTCATGCTTTGTGATAAAAGAATATGATCATGCAAGGCTTTGGAGATGATGCTTGAGCTGAACTTTGATGAAAACTAAGGTTTCTAAAAGGCAAAGGTTAGGAGCAGATACATGTATTCTTCCCATAATTAATTGCTCCATGTCCTTTTTCAAATACAAGCCTTGCTATAGTTGAAATCCAACTTGATTCAGTGAAAAGATCCCTAGATTTGAAGTTTTAGGACTTCAGTTGTCTCATTGTTCAATTAATCAACTAGTATTTATTAGTACCTCCTATAGGTCTGTGTAAAACTCTGGGAATGCAAAGAAAGACCAAAAAATCCAAATAGCTAGCAAGGAGGTTATAGTCTGTGGGGATAGATAATGTGCAAACAAATACATACAAGCAAAATATATACAAGTTAAATTGGAGGTTGGTTGGTTGTTGTTCTTTGTTCTCAAAGGATACCAAAATGACATCTCTATGTTACAGTCAAGTTATCATGTATCTGATTGCAGCTGCTTAGACCAAAACAAATTTGGAGTCTCTACCACAGGTTGGGCATAAATAATCCCTGTGAATATTTTGGGTAGATTTTTTAAAATTTGAAAATTTCACATTTCTTTTGCATTACTTCAGTTCTACTTTGCTCATAGAGCATAGTGTCCAAATTAGAGATAATCTGAGTGAAGGCACCATGATTAAGGAAAACCAGGAAAGATTTCTTAAAGGTGAACCATTAAATGAAGCTTGAAGAAAATCAGGGAAGCTAGGAGTTGGAGATGAGAAAGGAAAGGATTACAGGCATTGAGACCACTTTCAGAAAGACTCACCAGAAGCAAATATCATAAAGACCTGAATGCTTTACTTATAGAAAATAGAGAGCATGGAGAATTTTGTGATGACCTGAATAATGTACACATTTATCTTTTTGTTGTAGTGAAGAAATTGTTTTCTTACCTCAAGGGGGCAGGTTGATCTCCTTCCCCAAAAACAAGGTCAAAAAGTTTGAATTTCTTTCCTCTTTCTTAGTTTTCAGCAAGAATGAAACATTCCTTTTAAAAAAAAATGAAATAGCTTTGATATAAAAACAAAGGAAAGAAAAGATCAGAATAGTGAGGGTATCCCTATTCTATAATATCTTGGAAAGTAGAAGAATTTAACAGAGTAAGGTTAAAAAACCTGAATACTGTTAATTATGACAAATAGGAGGAGGTCCTTTCAGAAGAAAGAATAGCTGTTCAGATTCCAATTCAAATTAGTATCTAAAGATATTCTCAGGTGAGAGACCATTCAGTGAGGGTTAAAGGAAGAAATGAATAATGATTGTCATCGAATCCCTGCTAAGAGGCTACCAAGCAGAGTTCCCCTGTCTTCTTTAGAGTTTTTATCTAACAATGACTAGTCTTAATGATTTGAGGTCCTGAAATTCAAAGGAGAGATTAATAAAATAGAAACTAAGAGAACTACTGAACTAATAAATAAAACTAAGAGCTGGTTTTTTGAAAAAAAAAACCAAAATAGATAAATTTTTTGCTTAATTTGATCAGAAAAAGCAAAGAAAAAAAATCACTAACATCAAAAATGTAAAGGGTGAACTTACTACCAATGAAAAAGAAATTAAAGCAACAATTAGGAGCTATTTTGCCTAACTATATGGTAGCAAGTCTGACAATCTAATTGAAATGGATGAATATATACAAAAGTATAAATTGCCCAGGTTAACAGAAGAGGAAATAAATTACTTTAATAGTCCCATTTTAGAAAAAGAAATTGAACAAGTCATTAATGAATTCCCTAAGAAAAAAATCTCCAGGGCCATATGGATTCACAAGTGAATTCTAAATATTTAAAAAAACAATTAATTCCACTACTATGTAAACTATTTGGAAAAGTAAGTAAAGAAGGAATACTGACAAATTCCTTCTATGTCATAAATATGGCAATGAGAACTAAACCAGGAAGAGCCAAAACAGAGAAAGAATATTACAAATCAATCTTCCTCATGAACAGCAAAGCAAAAATTTTAAATAAAATATTAGCAAAGAGATTACAGCAACTTATCAGCAAGATAATACACATGACCAAGTGGGATTTATACGAGGAATGTAAGGCTGGTTCAATATCAGGAAAACTATTCCCATCATCAACCATATCAATAACCAAACCAATAGAAATCATATGATAATCTCAATAGGTGCTGAAAAAGCTTTTGACAAAATACAATACCCATTCCTATTAAAAATATAAGAAAGCTTAGGGATAAAGAGAGCAACACTAAGCAATATCTATCTAATAGCTACAGTAAGCATTATTTGTAGAGAGGCTGTTCCCAATAAGATCTGGGGAAACAGGGATGCCCATTGTTACCACTATTATTTGACATTGTACTAGAAATGTTGGCTTTAACAATAACAAAAGAAAAAGAAATTAAAAGACTTAGAATAAACAATGAGGAAATACAACTATCACTCTTTGCAGGTGGTATGATGATATACTTAGAGAATCCTAGAAAATCATCCAAAAGCAATTTGGAAACAATTCATACTTTTAGCAAAGTTGCAGGATATAAAATAACCCCACACAAATTTTCAAATGATGAAATGAAAACCATCTATAGTCATATGAAAAAAATGCTCTAAATCACTATTGATTAGAGAAATGCAAATTAAAACAGCTCTGAGATATCACCTCACACCTCTCAGATTGGTTAAGATAACAGGAAAAGATAATAACGATAAATGTTGAAGGGGATATGGGAATACTGGTACACTAATGCATTGTTGGTGGAGTTGTGAAATGATCCAACCATTCTGGAGACCAATCTGGAACTATGCCCAAAGAGCATCATATTCTTATCAAATTTGCATATAACTCAAATCTGGGGTGAGGTATAGCTGACATGGTAAATGACAGATAAAATTTAAAAAAACATATTAAATCTGAAATGGAATTTAATAGGAATAATGCAAAGTCTTGATTCCAAAAATCAGCTCCACAAATATTAAATGAGGTAGTCATGGCTTGGTTCTAGTTACTCTGAATAAAACAAAGATTTGGGGATTTGAAAACTATAAACTAATATGATTAAATGGATCATATGCAGCCAGGAAATTGGGTGGGATTATAAATTACATAAAGAGAGGCACAGTATCTAGGATATGATGCCAGTTCCGTCAGACACTATAGTAGTCAGAGTATTGACAGAGTTCTATAAGTTCTGAAGTTCCAAAGTTATAAGTAAGTGATTTTTTGTGCATGAGATATTGGGAAGAATATTGATAAGCTGTAGCATGTTCAGAATATTTATAAACTTTAACATGTTCAAAAAAAGTCAACCAGAATGGAAAAGGACCTCAATATCATGCCATTTGAGAATCAGCTGAAGGAACTGGAGATGTTTAGCCTACAAAAGAAGAGTTTTGGAGAGAGAGTAATGGACAGAGAGGGAATGATAGCCGTGATCAGATATTTGAAGGACTAGCTCATAGCATAACTGTCATGCTTTAACTCAGAAACAATGAATAGAAGTGGCAAAGTGGTACATTTAAGCTGGTAACAAAAGAGAAAACACACACTTCCTAATAATAATAATATTTATTTGATGATGGAATGTGCTACTTTTGGAAATTGTAGGTTTCCCTTTAGTGGAAAATTTCAAGCAATTAACGGGTCAACTAGTGAACAAGAATTTGTTATTGTTTTGTTGAGTCATTTAAGTTGTGTCCAACTCTTTATGACCCTAGTTGGCATTTTCTTGGTAAAGATACTGGAGTAGTTTGTCATCTCCTCCATCTTATTTTATAGAGGATGAAATTGAAGCAGTTAAGTGACTTGCCCAGGGTCCCACAGCTAGTAAATGTCTGAAGTCAAATTTGAACTGTAGTTCTCCTGACTCCATGCCCAGTTCACTGCACTACTTAGCTGCCAAGAATTTATTAAGCACCAACAATATATTAGATACAATGTGAAATGCTAAAGATAAAAAAGACAAAAGAATATCCCCTGCTCTCAATAGTCTAATAGAGGATTTCACATATAAAATTTAGCTATAGACAAGCTATATACAAGATAAACTGGAGATACCTAATAGAGGAAAGCATTAGCATTATGGGAATTTGATAAAGTCTTCTTGTTGAAGCATCATCTGGATGATAGTCCTTTTCACTGTCTCATAGAGGAAATTCTTGTTTAAAAGGTTACATCACTTGAGATCCCTTTCAACTCTGAAATTCCTTGATTCTGTGAAGAAGTTTATGAAATTTCAAATTCTCTTCCATCTGTCTGTAGAATTTCATGGCCCCTATATGATAATTTTCTCTTGACCCCATCATAAGTCAACAAGCTTTCAAAAAAGAAGCTCAAAAGCTCCTTATCCATTGCTTTTTGCCTTTGCCATTTGTGATGCTAAATGCCCAATGTTGTTTTTCTTCTTCCATATGTGTTCCACCCTACCTTAATATAACTCTTTTTTCCAGCAATTATCTACACAAAGTTTATAATCTTCTCCCTATTTATAGCTAGTATCCACTCTCATCATTTCAGGTCATTTTATTCTTATCACAAGGAATCTTCCTTTCCACCAACAAACACTTGAACTTCATCATCTACAAGCTCTCATGTATAATCATGACCTCATTCCCATTATGAATTGCCATTAGCCAGATCTTTCAATCACTCTATGCTTGCATTATGAGAAAGAAATATATGATGCACTTGGGTTTGTTTTTGTTTTTTATTATTGTTTTTATTATTTTATTTTTTCTAGTTAGACATATATGTTAACTTTTTAAATACACATTTCTTTATGAATTATGTTGGGAGAGAAAAATCATAACAAAAGGGAAAAACCACGAGTGAGAAAAAAACATAAAAAAGAAGTATACATAGTATGTATTGATTTACATTCAATCCTCCATAGTCTCTGTCTGTATGCAGATGGCATTTTCTATCCAGAGTTTATTGGGATTACTTAGATCACTGAACCACTGAGAAGAATCAAGTCTTTCATAGTTGATCATCACACAATCTTGCTGTTATTGTGTGTAATGTATTCTTGATTCTACTTATTTCTCAGCATCAGTTCACGTAAATCTTTCCAGATCTTTCTAAAATCAGCTTGTTCATTTTTTATAGAACAACAATATTCCATTATTTTCATATATCACAACTTATTCAGCCATTCTACAAATGATGACACATGTACTAATTTTTTCAATTCTTTTCTACCACAAAAATGGCTGCTACAAACATTTTTGAACATGTGAGTCCTTTTCTGTTCTTTATCATTTCCTTGGGGTACTGACCTAGGAGTGGCACTGCTGGGTCAAAGGATATGGACAGTTTGATAGCTCTTTGGGCTTAGTTTCAAATTATTCTCCAGAATGGTTGGATTATTTCACAATTCCAACAACAGTACATTAATGTTCCAGTTTTCCCACATCCTCTCCAACATTTATCATCTTTTCCTGTCATCTTAACCAATTGGAAAGGTGTGAGATGGTACCTCAGAGTTATTTTAATTTGCATTTCTCTTATCAGTAGTGACAGAGTATTTTTTCATGAATCTAGATGGCTTTAATTTCAAATTGTCTGTTCATATCCTTTGACCTATATGGTACATTTGGTAAAAAAAAAAAAAGATTAATCATGTTGTAAAGGTTTAACAGGGAATGGGGAAAGGAATAAATGTTTACATAGTGTTTCCTATGTGCCAGGCTGAGAGCTATATGCTTTACAAAAATTATTTCATTTTATCCTCCCAACAATTTTTTGAGGTACATGCTTTAATTATACCCATTTTGCAATTGTAGAAAATGAAGCAAGCAGAGATTAAGTGGCTTGTTCAGGGTCACACAACAATTAAGTTTCTGAAACTAGATTCAAGCTCAAGTCTTTTTGACTCTAGGCCAGAACTCTATCTAATGTGCCACCCAGTTGCCTCAAAACTCAGAATTTACACTGGTACATATATGTATGTATGTACATGTATATACATATATATTTGAATACCATGTGACCCTAATAAAATGAAACAATCATTTAAACCATATGGACCTCCAAAGGAAATCTCTGGCTTATCCTACCTAATATATTATTAAACTATAGTTTCAAAAAATCATTAGTATTACATTTTTGTAAATGAGATACTTGTTTTCATGGAAAATCCTAATGAAACAAGAGTCATATGATGTTACTTCAGCAGACAACACTATGCAGAGCACTCACTATACTATAGACAAAATGAAGGAAGCAATCACAATCTTAGTTCCTTTTACACAGACAAGATTCTTTAAATACCTTGGGAAACATTTTGGCCATTTTTTTTTGCAAATGTCAGCATAATATTTATATTTGTGGCTAAAGTTTCAGGTTCTATAAGAAAAATCTAAGCAGATCTATGTTTCCTAACTCTCTGCCTATTCTAGATTAGAAACCACCATATCCAAATTAATTTATGTGCATTTTCAAAAGAGGTTTGAAATAATTCTTTCATGCATACATATATAAAACCCTAACTACATGTTTTCCCTACCTCCCTTCAAAAGTGATAGATAACAGTCACAGAAGTTGAACATTTAAAGAAACCTAAGAAACCATCTACTCTACCTCATATATGTATCCATTCCCCCTGTGAGACCTCTGACTAATGGTCTTTCATTCTCTACATGAAGACATATGGTAAGAAAGGAACATCCTAATTTTCAAGTCAACAAATTCCTTTATGAAAGAACTCTAATTACTAGGAAGATTTTCCTTATATTGAAGCTAAATCAGTTTCTCTATTCAGTTCCCACTTGTCCCTTTTTCTGCTTCCTGCGATGAAACAACATATCTGATCATTATTCCACAAGAGAGAATTTCAAATATTTAAACAACTATCATATCTGTCTCACTTTCTCCCTCCCTAGTTAGACTAATAAGAATTCAAAATAAATGCAGCTTCCCTCCAAATCAATGAGGGAATTGATTTCCCCCATTCAGAGTTTCCATTCTCCAATCTTCAGTTCTGCCATTCCCCTTCCATTAATCAAAAGGCATTCCAAAAACATTGCTTATAAATTTATTTCTTCTTAATAAGATTAAGTGGTAAATTCCCTAAAACCCAAGCAAGATACCAATTTCAATAGAAATTATGTTAAGTAAATATTTTTCTTGGTTTGTTCATTTATTTATTAACCGATTCTTTTAGTTGTATATTTCATTCATTTATGTGTGTATGTATGCATGCATGTTTATATTAATTATATGTTTTCAGGATCTGTGATTGTATTGATTTGAAGTGTGAAAAACTTCTCTGATATAGATTGGCAATTGCTTAAAACTTATAGTCTTAGAGGATTGCCTGAGAAGACACTGATGAGTTTAAGTAGTATAACTTAAAATAATAATTAGTTCAAGATGGACATAGAATCATCTACTGTAATTTTTTTTTAAAGTTGGAAGATAACCATAGTGTGCTTTGCCACATTTTACACATTTACACAATCCATATCTCCAAACATTGCAAGCTGATGCACTATAAGAACCCTCTGGTGCTTGCCTTTATACTGAAGCAGCACTTTTAGAAACACAGTATCTTTTCACTTGATTTGCAGCTGAAGCATACTATATGTTTTATCTCTAGCAAATAGATTGTCAGTCATTCAGTAAACATTTGTTAAACTTCCTCTATGTATCAAGCATCGCTAAGCGCTCAGGATACAAAAGCAGGTAACTTCTAGCTTTTGAGCTTGGGTGGATGGTGCTGCCCTCAATAGTAATAAGGCAGTTAGAAGCTGGGAGAGTTTAAGGAGAAAGATGATGTGAATTTCTTGAGAGCAAATACTCTTTGCCTTTTCTAACATTTGTATCCCCATTCCTATGTATGATACATGAAGAGTTTGCAATTTAATGGCAAAGACAACAAGCAAACAAATGTGATATATAAAAAGATAAATAAGGAAATAGTTAAAAGAGGGAATTAAGCAGATTTAGAAAAGATGAGATTTTAGTTGGAACTTAAAACCAGGGTAGCCAGTAGATAGAGATGAAGAAAGAGCATTTCAAACATGGGGAACAGCCAGGAAAAAATGTCTGGAGATAAAAGATGTCTTTGTTCATGGAACAGCCAGGAGGCCAGTATTACTGGATTGAGGAGTACATGGCAGGGAGTTAGGTGTAAGAAGATTATAAAGATAGGGATAGGGAGATCTAGGTAATAATGGACTTTGAACGTCAAATAGAGGATTTTATATTTGATCCTGAAGGTAATAGGGATCCACTGGAGTTTATTGAAGAGGGCAGTGACATGGTTGGATCTGTACTTAGGAACATTGCTTTGGTGGCTGAAGGGAAGAGAGATTAGCGTGGGGAAAGACTTGAAGTGGGCAGATGCACCTGCAGGCAATTGCAACAGTCCAGATAGGAAATAATGAGGATTTGCCCCCGAGTGATAGCAGTGTCAGAGGAGAGAAGGGGACACATTCAGAAGATGTAAAATGTGGCAAAGGTGAAATTCATGGGGCCTGGCAACAGATTGAATATGGACATGTGGTGGACAAAGTAAGGAGTTGAGGGTGATCACACCTAGGTTTCAAGCTGAGGGACTAGTAATATGGTATTGCCCTCTATAATACTGGGGACATTAGGAGCAGGAAGGGTTTAGGGGGAAAGATGATAATGAGTTCCTTGAGAGCAGATACTGTTTCTTTTTTCTGTTTGTATCCTTAGCACTAGCACTAGTTCTTGGTACCTAAGAAATATTATCTTTTTCATTCAATCATTCATAATTTTATAGCCAGTATACTAAAGAGACTTGATATGAATTCAAATCATCTTGATACTTACTCTAACACTTGTATCAAACTCAGATAGAAATAGAAACTCAAATAGGCCTCATGCTGAGGAAGAAAACCACAAATTAACATTATCCATATTTTATTGTATTTTTATTTATTTTATTAAACATTTCACAATTTTATTTAAATCTGTTTCTTGTTACATTTCAGATTGGTTGCTGTGAGTTTGACATCTCTCCATGATATCATTCTGTTTCTCTACATAAATTTTAGTTTCAGAAATTTTAACTTTAATTCATTAGTAGTAATTAAATTAGAAGAATGATGGTTACAGCAGATATTTTTGATCACATGAAATTTAAAATTTTTGCACATGCAAAATTAATGCATCTAAGATGAGAAGTGGTCAATTGGATAAAATATATCAACTATCTCTGATAAAGATTTAATATCTAAAATATAAATGATAGGAGAGAGAGAAAATAAATATATAACAACAAAAGCCATTTCCAAGTGATACCAATAAGTGGTTAAAGAATGTGAATGAAGATTTCTCAAATGAAAAATTGCCAATTATTAAAAATAACAAGGAAGAATGCTTTAAAATACTTGTAACAAGAGAAATGAAAGTCAAAACAAGCCTGAGGTTTCTCCTTGCACCCAGAATATTGACAACAATAAAAAAAGGAAATAGTTAATATTGTAGGGTTGGTGAAAAGACAGGTACAGTAATACGTTGTAAGGGCTATAAATTCTGGAAAGCAATTTGGAATTATGCAAACAAAGTGGCTATGTTCCCAAATTCTTTGATCCAGAGATTCCACTCTTAGGCATATACTTTAAAGAGATCCTTAACAAAATTATTCCATATACAAAATATTTACAACATCACTTTTCATGGTAGAAAAATAAACAGAAACAAAATAGACATTTATTGATTAGGAAATAGATAAACAAATTGTAACACATGAATGTAATGGAATATTCCTCTACTGTAAGAAATAATGACCATGATGAATACAGAGAAGGATGGAAAAACTAATATGAACTGATGCAGAGTGTAATAAGTAGATGCAAGAAAGTAATATACACATCCCCTGCTAGAACATAAAAAAGAAAAAAAATAACAAAGAGAACTTATAGAAAATGAATGTTGAAAAATTACAAAGAACAAAATTTTCTCCTAAGAGAAATGAGAAGATATCTCCCTGTACTCCTTTACAGGCGTGTCATTTCTATGGGTATGCAGCATTACATATTAGATTTTTTTTGGATAAATTTTTAATTTTGCTTGTAATGAGGGAGGCCTTTTTTGGAAAAAGAAAATATACATGAGAAGTTCAGGCAATTTAAAAACAAAAGAGATCAATAAAAATCTCTTTTTAAAAGAAGAGACATTCTGAAGGAAGAATTGACAGTATGTGATAGCTTGGATGAAGTTGAGCAGGGAGAGAAATGTTTACTTTATTTGTATAATTTGTACTCAATAAATTCAATGTTTTTAAAGAAATGATGAGTTTCATGAAGTCTACAGGAAAAAAAGAGAGACTTTGTCAGTGTTTTTCCAGAATTTTTCTGGAAATAGGGCACCTTTATTTTTGAATCATACCCAGTAATTTAGGTAGAATTATCACTAAAAGGTAAAAGGACAATTTGTTAGATTGCTACAGCTGGATAGAAATATCTATTTAAAAATACAACTCCTTGTAATTTATTTTAAGCTCACTAAACAAAATTATTATCTGTAATTTGTCTTCCTGAATGAATAAGAATAAAGGATCTAGGTCATTATAGATATGTCTAACATTATCAGTTTGTATATTTATATTTTAGTTTAGGTATCAGCCCTCTTCCCCTTCTCTTTCCCCTCTCACCCCTTGACTATATCTATTCTGTAGAGATTAATAGTTTTGTTTTTCTGAACATGTGAAATGAGCATGTTTCGGGCATTTTTAACTCTACCAAGGAAGATCATCTACTCTATGAATTCCACCTGAAAAATAAAACAAAATTCACCTTTTCTTTTTTGAATTATTTTTATTTTTTATTTTTTATTATTTTTATTAAAGCTTTTTATTTGCAAAACATATGCATGGGTAATTTTTCAACATTGACCCTTGCAAAGCTTTCTGTTACAATTTTTTCCCCCTTCCCCTGACCCCCTTCCCTAGATGGCAGGAAGTCTAATACATGTAAATTATGCTAACATACTTGAGAAATCAAATATGTGCATGCATATTTATACAGTTATCTTGCTGTATAAGAAAAAAAAATCTGAGAAGGAAAACATAATGCAAACAAACATCAATAGAGAGCGTTAAAATGCTATGTTGTGGTCCACACTCAGATCCCATCCTCTCCGTGGATGTATATGGCTTTCTTCATCACTGAACAATTGGAACTGGTTTGAAACATCTCGTTGTTGGAGAGAACCATGTCCATCAGAATTGATCATCATATAGTTTTGTTGTTGCCGTGTACAATGATCTCCTGGTTCTGCTCATTTTGCTCAGCATCAGTTCATGCAGGTCTCTCCAGGCCTCTCTCAAATCATCCTGCTGTTCGTTTCTTATAGAACAGTAATATTCTATAACATTCATATATCATAATTTATTCAGCCATTCTCCAACTGATGGGCATCACTCAGTTTCCAGTTTCTTGCCATTACAAAAAGAGCTGCCACAAACATTTTTGCACATGTGGGTCCTTTTCCTTCCTTTAAAATCTCTTTGGGATATAGGCCCAATATAAACACTGCTGGGTCAAAGGGTATGCACAGTTTGATAAATTTTTGAGCATAGTTCTAAATTGCTCTCCAGAATGGTTGGATTCATTCACAGTTTCACCAACAATATATCAGTGTCCCAGTTTTCCCACATCCCCTCCAACATTTGTCATTATCTTTTCCTGTCATTTTAGCCAATCTGACAGGTGAAAATTCACCTTTTCTTAATGATTAAATTACAACAATACATTTTAGTGAACTGATATTTCTGACCTTATTTGTAATTCTTATTAATTTTTATTTTGTTTTTTGAGTGTCTGTTTGGTCTGGACTAGTTTAGACAGCTTTAATTAGGAATTAAAGAACCTAGGCAATTCAGTGGAACTTGGTGGAATGAGTTGAAAGCAGGTAGTATTACTATTGGACATAGTTGGCCTGGATTAGAGACGAAATTTCTCAGGTTGGAGGCCTTCGAGTACAAGTCACTAGAAGAGGTAAAGGAATATGACACTGAATTTATTTGGGAAAAGAGAGGGTGACCTAGAGGTCCATAGATGACAGGACAGTAGAAAGGATCAGAGCAGGATAATATAAATTTTAAATGAGAAGGTTTGGTTTGCTGGATGATAGAGTCAAAGAATCTGAAAAGATCAATGGTGAGCAAGGAGTGTGCCACCTCTTCTTCATGGTCCAGTCTGTTAGGAAGTGTAATAAAAGGAGAAGCTGACCTTACAGAGGATCACAAAAGATTCTGTGTTTTCATTAGATAGCTCATGTAATTCTTTATGGATTTTTTTTTTCTGAAAATAGCCTGCCCATCATTTCTTATAGCACAGTAATATTCTATTACATTTATATATCATTTTTGTTCAGCTATTCCCCAATTAATGGGTATTCCTTCAATTTCCAATTCTTTACCACTACAGAAAGAGCTATTACAGATATTTTTGTATATATGTTATTTCCCCTTCACTATTCTTTGAGCAATCCTCTGACTTGAAAGATGAAAATGAGACGGGATATAAAATTACTTGCTCATGGTCACAAAGGTAGTAAGGGGCAGAGCCACATCCTTAGACTTTAATTACAGTGATCTTTTCCCTGTATCACAGCAAAGGAAGTTTCTTAGTAAGCAAAAAAGAAAGGGAGGGTAAAAGAAGATAGTGATTGGGGACTGGGTCAAATTGCTTACTGGACTGTTGGGGAGACATCAGTGTCAGTCACTGGAGATAGTTGTAAATTGTTGTAGCAGATCACCTTTATCCCTGATGTATCCAGTCCATCCTTCACTGATCCCAGACAACCAGTGTGAAATTCTTCCCCTGGCAAGTGGTTTTGCTGGGATAGGAAGGCAGAACTCACTCAAGGGGAAGGTACCCTAAGAGACATCAGTGAGTGAAAAATTTCCTCACCCTCAGGATGGTGATCTGGATATCATCATCTAGAACTTAGTCCCTATCACCAGTAGTGATTTGAGTCCTGCTCTTGTTATGTAAATCCCCCTCTTTCATTTCATCTGTAACTTAAAGCCTTAGAGAGTTGCTTTGGACATTAAGAGGATGAATGATTTGGTCGTGGTCATATAGCTCATAGGTATCAAGGAGAGGATGATCCCAGACCTTTTTGAGGTTAAGACTTCTATTAATTATGCTACCTTACATGTGAAATTTGACTCATTACAATCATGGTAGAATGTCAAACTAAAAGTGAATCTCTGTATTTGAGAACTAATTAAAGAAATAAATGTCGAAATATGTACAAAGTACTCAGAAAAGCCTTTCTCTTCTGTATCTTCAATGAGTTCTCTTTTTTTCCCCTTGGCTAATATATTTCTATAATGTGTATGCCTTTAGATAAGTCTGGCATTACAAATCTTGTTCTAGACAGAACATCAAATAACTTCTTAAGAAAAGAGCATATGAATGAATAGTGAGCTAAAAATTGAAGATACTCTCAGTAATTCTCATGAACTTTCTCTGAGAAAATGTCTTGGATTCCTCTCTTTCCATTTAGAATCAAAATTTATAGTATTTTTCCCCAGATATTAATATCTAGATTTGGCTTCAGAGGAGAGAGTGAGACTGGTAACTTTGCACAGCCTTACCTCTCTTAAATCTAATTCACTTGCAAGTGATGACATAGCCTTTCTGATGTCATGGCTCTTTTCCATAACAAAGGACAAACAGCAAACTATCTTGGTGGAAAGTATTCAGAAGACAACAGAGGCAGCTTTTATCCTTGCTCAAGTTAGAAGCTCTCTTTACCAGACTACACTTTGGTGAGGTCACAATGCTAGTGCCTACCCTTATGAGGTTTGGTAAGATCTCTTCCTTGAAGTTCACTGGGTTTACTAAACTATTATGTGATAGAAATAGAAAGAGTGCTGAAGTGATAAAAATTAAATGGGATTCTGGGGGAAATGAGATGACTTTTGAGGAAGACTAGGGTAGTAGTGCTTTAATGAGGTTGTTGGAGTTGGGGAGTCAAGGGGTTGGTGAGTCCATGGTGGTGTGTACAGAAGTAATGACTAAGAATGATATAGTGACTTTCCACGAGGGTCAGTGAATAACCTCATTCTGGTTAGCACCACCATTTCATATCTGGATTTTTTCAATAACCACCTGGTTGGTTTTTCTCCCTCAAGACTCTTTATTCTAGACTAGTCTCTGCTTAGCTTTCAAACTGATCTTCATAAAGCACAGGTATGACAATTTCAGCCTCCTATTCAATAAACACCAATGGCTCCCTTTTACTTTCTGCATCAAATGTAAGATGCTCTGTTTGGATTAGAAAGCTTTCACAACCTGGCCCCCTCTTACCTTTTGAGTTTCTTAAACCTTATTCCTCTTAACATACTGTGCTATTCAATGACACCAGTCTCCTTGCTGGTCCCCACATGATATTCCATCTCTGAACTGTGCATTTGCACCAGTTTAGAATGACAATCTTGCTTGCCTGCAATTCTTTCTCCTTGTCTCCACATCCTGCCTTCCTTATATTTCTTCAAGCCTCTGATAAAATTCTGCCTTCTTTAAATAGTCTTTCCCAGTCCTCCTTAATCTTAGTATTTTTCTTGATTATGTCCTATTTATATAGCTTGTTTGTATGTATGTTGTCCTTTTTTTGCATGTTGTCCTTTGCATTAGGAGGTGAGTTCCTGAGAACAGAGACTGTTCTACCTTTCTCTATTTCCCCATCCCTTAGCACAATGCCCAACACATAGTAGGGACTAAATAAATGCTTGTGAAATAGCCTTGACTTCTCAGTACACTCAAAGAAAAGTGGATTCACCTGCTCTTAGTAAAGAATCCAAGGGACTTACTTTGTCTATTGCTTCAATGAAGGCTTAGTCAAGAATGTTAAGGAGGTAACAGTGGGGAGGATTTTTCTAATTGTTTCACATTCATTGTCCTTGTTATCTGAAATATGTATATAAATTCTAACAGCCATTTATACTAATGACAGCTTTTTTGTTGTGTGTACAGTTTATAAAAGAGAGAAAAAAATTCTACTTTTAAAAGGTAGATTTTTTGTCTATTCAGTATTGCTAAGCTCTGTGCAGTTCCAAAGAGAACCAAAGACACAAAGCCATAAAGAAAGAACAGACAATATCACCCATTAACTTTACAAAAGTAGCCCTGGAGTTGTTTTCTTTCTCTTAAAAACAAAAACAAACAAAAAAAAAGATGAGTTAGAAAACCACTCATTATGAGGAATAAAAATTGTTTTCACTTCAATGTGGGAAGATTTTGGGAACTGGTCCCCTTTCACAAGGCTTCCCATAGGCTTAGAGAAATTTGTCTCATATTACTTAGCTTCAAGTACCAGAACTAGGATCAATAGGTGGAAGACATAAAAGAAAGCTATTTGAACCATATATGTGTATCTGTGGATAGATGGATAGCTAGAAATACATATACACATATATACACACATATATATATATACATATATACACATATATTTACACACACATATATGTATATATACATATATATATACATATATATATTTAATTTAGAATTTTAAGACAAAAAGCTGCACAAAAGTGGCAAGACTGTTCTGGAAGATAATTGGTTACCACTCCCTGGAAGTCAGGTAAATACTGGATGAATACTTATTAGAAATATAACAAAGGGCATCTTGGTCCAGATTTGGCTGGATGGCCCCTGAGATCATTTGGTTGTGAGATTCTGTGATTTTTCAGATTCATGAATGATTGGCAAGATGATGTTTTGTGACGTATAGATGGCATCATATTGGAAGAAAAAAAAGAATGAAAAAGACAACAAGTATACTTCACTTTCACAAAAAATTTATTGTGTCTTTTCTGTGAAAAAAATCTTATTTCTTGGGGAATATAAAGGCAAAAATGGAAGCTACTTGGAGTAGAAAATAGAAATACTGGACTTGGAATCACAAGAAGTTGAAGTTCATATACTAACTCACATACTTACTAGCTGAGTGACCCTGGACAAGTCATTTAATCTTAAACCAAAATGTCTTCATTTGTAAAATGGGGATGATAATAACACCTACCTTAGAGAGTTGTTGTAATGATTACATGAGGTAACATATTGAAGATGAGCCTTACTATATAAATATTAGACAGTAATTGAACAATCCTTACTTTTAAGGAGATTGCATTATTTAAGCTGTATGAAAGTTCTATAAACCTCACTGCATTTTATACATATACATATGTACATGTATGTTAGATTATGGTAAATCTACAATTCTTGTCTTCATGGAGATTTTATTCTTTTAGGCAAAGAGGATACAGCATGTATGCTAAAGAGTAAATCAAAGTCAATTTGAGAAGAGGGAGAGCATGTGCACCTGGGATAATCAATGTCACCTGACCCAATCCTTGAAAATCATTTAAGATAGAAGACTTAGAGATGTGCTGGAATAAAGTTCAGCTAGGGGGGTTATACAGGAGATAGAGGTGGGGATGGATAAGACTGTGTGATGGATGGAGGTATGACAGTACAAAATATAGAAATGTTGAATTCTGAGAACTGCTAGTGGGCTAATTTGGTTGGAATTTAACATGTACAAAGGGGAGGAACATAAAATAAGTCTGAAAAGGGATTTTAAAGATAGATGATGTAGAGCTTTAAAAGGCAAGCTGAAGAGGTTTTTTAAAATTATATTCCAAAGGCAATGGAAAGCGGTGAAGGGGGCCTCCCCAAGCTACTTAAAGGAAATGCTCTAGGTAGTATGAAATAAACATTTGTCCCTTAATATCTATGCTTCATTAAAAATATGGAGAAATAACTTCTCAAGGGTTGAGAAAGGCAAAGACCCTTGCAAAATTTCTTTGGGGATTCTTGGTACTTATCTGAGTTGGACAGCCTGACTTTGAAGAGTTTAAAACTTAGAGAGAGAAAGGGCAGAATTTCATGTAGGATGCTGAGGGATGATGAAGAAAGAAATGACTCAAGTGGTCATTTCTAGCCCTATTATCAATTATGATGGATGGGTGGTAGAGAGGCAGGAGGAGAAATGTCTATTTAAAGCTGGCAATTAAGAAAGTATGTCTAAGTACAGAGAAAATGGCAGTGCCGATTCTGATTGTTGATGTGTCTGATGAAGCAGGACTACTTCCCCTACAAACTGACACAGCTGCATTAATGTGGCTTTAAATAGCAGTTCTCATCTGCCTATGATGGAGCTGTGAAGGAGAGTGCCTCATCACCTGTGGGCTTATAAATGTAGATTATTCCCCTTTGACTAGAAATCATTTCTACCTGGATTCCTCCTCCAGTGTTGAATCCTGCTTTTCCATTGTCTCCAAAATGAGCACTAAACATCAATTTGTTGTTTTGGCTTCGGCCCTCTCGGTATGTTGGGTGATACTGAGGTACATTAACCTTATGCTTTTTTAATTTCCACTTGTACTTTTTTTAAATGCCAAGTGTAATTGCGGTGATTTACCCAATTGCTTTCATGTACATGTAGTCAGACAGGTTTATGATGCTGGGATACACGAGTCACTGAGCAAAATTAAGGCATCATTATCTAAGACTATGACTGTAGCTTAGTTATAGGAGGAAAAAAATGCAGGTGGGAAAGATCTGATTCTGAACTTAAAGAGACCTTGCCACACAGGCGTATTCTAAATATATCCCACCACATCAGAAATCCTATTGAATTTAGTTATGCTTTCTCTGCATTTCCTTTCACCAATATTGCTGAATATCAAGATCACTGGGTGTTAAGAGTTGCATTCTCTTGTAGTTGTAAATTAAAACATATTTCCATTTTCCCCCTCAGGAGGAAATGATAGCAACTACATTTAAATTTATTTATTTTTTCCCTAGAGAGGCACTGAGTAGGAACCATTTTCTGGGAAAGGATGAGAGAGGCAAAGCTCATTGAAAAAATAATTCTGCCTGCTTCTTCTGTGTTGTATCCTAGGAGAGTACCAGAATTGCCATCTCTCTGTTTGGAGACTGCACCTTCAAGATGGGGTTTGTGACTGGGAACTATGATTTATGATGTCCTCAGAAAAAAAAAGGTGACAGTATACTTGAGGACATGGAGTGAGAAGCTTATCACAGTGAACTGTCTAATCACATCACAGATTTGTGATTGCTTTTTGCACAATTTTATTTTTTGTAAGACATTATATTCTAATAAAGCTTCTAAGACAATTGTTTATAGTGAGTAGACCAAATATGGCTCTCCAGTAAGGATTGAATTGATCCCAGTGGATCTTTGAATCCATATATTCAACAAGTATTGGCGTTTTGATCTTTAGTTAGGTCCTACAAAATATATAATATTTTAAAAAAGTTTTTTTACAGAAGCATAACCCATGCAGCTAAATTAGAAGGAAAGCAAGAAACTAGGGGAAATTATTATAGCAAGTTTCTCTGAGAAAGACCTCATTTCTCAGATATAGAGGGAATTGAGTCATATTTATAATATGAATCATTCCCCAATTGATGAATGATCAAAGGATAGGAACAGGCTTTTTCAGAAGAGGAAATCAAAGCTATCTATAGTCCTAAGAAAAAATGCTCTAAAGAACTATTGATTAGATAAATGCAAATTAAAACAACCCTGATGTACCATCTAAAACCTATCAGACCGACTTATATAACAAAGAAAAGACAAAAGTTTGATGGGATCTAGAAAAACTGGGACAATAACTTACTGCTGGTAGAATTGTGAACTGATTCAGCCATTATGGAAAACAATGTGGAACTATGCTGAAAAGGCTATAAAACTGTGTCCAGAAATATCAACACTGTCTGTACCCCAAAGAAATTTTTTTTTAAAAAAGGAGCAAATTATTTGTACAAAAATGTTTATAGCAGATCTTACTCTAGTAGCAAAGAATTAGAAATTGGAGGGGATGCCCAACAACTGGGGAATAACTGAGCAAGTTGTGACATATGATTGTGATGGATTATTATTGTGCTACAAGAAATGACAAATAGGATGCTTTCAGGAAAAAGAAAAAAATCTGGCAACATAAACTTATGCAAAGAAAAGTGAGCAGAACCAGAGAACACTATGCATAGTAATAGCAATATTGGAAGATGATCAACTGGGAATGACTTAGCTATTCTTAGCAATATAGTGATAATTCCACAGGACTAATATGAAAAATGCTATTCACCTCCAGAGAAAGAACTGATGAAGTTTGAATGTAGATAGAAGCATTATAGTCTGTTTTCTTTTACAACATTGCTTATAAGGAAATATGTTTTTGCAATACTAAACATGTATAATGATATCAAATTATCTGCATTCTCATGGAGGGAGAAGATGAAAAAAAGGAAGAAAAAAGTTTGAAACTCAATATTTTAAAAAATGAATGTTAAAAATTTTCTTAATATATAATTGGAAAAATTAAAATAGAAAAATTTAATAGCAAAATATATCCATGTACACATATGTTCATAGAAAGATAAACATAGAGAAAGACAGAGAGACAGAGATAGACAAAGACTAAGGAAAATAAGCAAACATACCTTCTATATAATGAATAATGTCTGGGGGCAGCTAGGTGACACAGTGGATAGAGCACCAGCCCTGAAGTCAGGAAGACCTGAGTTCAAATTTGGTCTCAGACACTTAATATTTCCTAGCTGTGTGACCCTGGGCAAGTCACTTAACCCCAATTGCCTCAGCAAAAAGCAAAAAAAAAAAAAAAGAATGAATAATGTCTGTCTCTCACACAGATACGCACACATATATACATATGTGTATATATATAGTGTATATATATGTTTATATGGTTACATATATAAACTATTTTCAAATATA
>JAJPUD010000182.1:328553-375554 GCA_023553655.1 Myrmecobius fasciatus
AGACAGAGAGACACAGAGACAAAGACAGAGAGACAGAAAAACAGAGAGACAGAGACAAAGAGAAAGACAGAGACAGAGGGAGCTAGACAGATAGAAAGACATATAAAGAGAGAGAAGCACACACACACAGAGTCAGAGACAAAGAGACACAGAGAGAGTTTTAAGGGAGAGAAGAGGAGAGAGATCATTAAATTAGTGTCAGAAAGATTCATATCCTGGCTCTGGTGATTATTTCTTGTATACTATGATCTTGGGCAAGTCATTGAACTCTGTGTAACTCTAGTGACATCATGGTATGTATTGATTAAAAGATGAATTTCAGTCTTCATTGATAGAAGAGTTTGTTCATTGGAAATTAGTCGACTAATGAATCAATTATATATCTACATACATACAAATTCACAGATTTCAAATTTAGAAATATACAACTGATAAATATTGTATACACAAACACATACAAATATATTATGCACGTGTATGTGTGTGTATGTGTGTGTGTGTGTGTGTGTGTGCGCGTGTGTGAGTGTGTGTAATAGTATCTGGTCTACCCTAATTACTCTAGTTGCTACTAGAGACCCTTGTGAAAAAATATGTAGTTATAGAATTTGTGGGTTCTGATTTATGAAGAAAGAAGGTTTTTTTTTTAATAAGTTATGAGAGTTGATGCAGAAAGAAAATTCTCAGGCAGAACTATCCTGCCAAGCACCAAAATATCATTTCACATTAATTTCTTCCTTGCTTCTTTCATTTTTTCCTTCCTTCCTCCTTTCCTCTTTTTATTTTTTTATACCTCCTGAAATTCCATCAGTTAGAAACATTCTCTTTTAAAAATGCAAATACATTTTGGAGGACTAAAGGTTCATCATTCATTTACACTTTAGTGTGCATTAATTAGTTTAGACCTTTCTTTTCTTAACACCTAGCTATGATCAAGTGACAGAGCCTTTTAATTAAATGGGGGAGGGGATATAGGCAGTTTGGGGAACTGTAGTACTTCAGAGGGAAGGGCAGACCTTGATGAGACACCTATTAGGAGTATAATTCAAAGACTTGGTCATTGTGACCTTCAATTCTGTACTGGTGGCTTTCCTCTGAAGAACTCCAGAGGGCCCTGGATATAGGAAAGTATAATTAAGACTTAATATTTTGTGTTAAGTAGTAAATGTGGGTAAGGGGGTAGTTAGGTAGAAAGGCTGAAAATCCCCAGCTGAGAAAGAAAGATAATTGGTTTTGACAGAGGGGACCAGAAAAAGGAGCTAATAAAAATTTTTTTTGCCAAATTATGGGGAGAATTATTGCTCTCAGAATACAGCTTTGCATATTTTATTTCATTGAACACTTCCCCTTGTTTTCTTGTTTTATATGAGTCTGAATTTGAACGGGTAAACTGTTCCTTTGACTGTACGATGTCTCCAGTGATTGATGGATGGTGAGGTCTGGGGAAGGGAATACAAGAGATATTTTCAGAAAAACCTTAGAGAAGCTGGTAGCAGCTTTTCTTTTAAGAATTTCTGATCATTAGAACAGTACTTATTAACTTAGAATTCATAGACTTGTTTAAAAAATAACTATTTCAACTGATTTCCTTTGTAATTTCCTAACTTTTAAAAAATTTTATACATTTAGAAACATCATTCTGAGAAGAGATCAATAAGCTTCACTAAATGTCAAGATTTCCACAACAAAAAACATGTTAAAAACTGCTGCCCTACAGAAATGTGGTCAGGGATTAATCAATCAATAATGAACTTGATCAATAAATTGGCAGAATTTGCTTGGTAGGTTTCTTGCTAGACCATGATGAGGCAGCATGAAAATACTAGGCTCGTGAGGCCTTAGAATGTCAGTACTAGAAATAAGGAAAGAAGGGAAGAAATGGAGTGCCAAAGACATAATTTGATTATTTTGTTTAGGATGGAAATTGTACTCAAGGAAAAAAAAAAGAAAAATATATTTTTCTCCTTACTCTCCGTTCCTTAGATACCTCATAACCCTCTATACTCAGAACTTTGAACTTAACCTAGTTTTATTAATTTAGTAGGCTTTAAGGAGAATGCTGGGAACCTAACTTACACATTAATAATGTCATTTTCTATGGGATCCTTCGTAAAAGTTCTACTCCAGGGCTTTATCATGGCATGAGGATGATTTTAGTTTCTCCAGAGTTATGCCTGAGGATCAAAAGCACTGACATATTCCAAAATGTTGAAAAAAAAAGCTTTGAATAACTTCCCAGAAGTCAACTGTGTGTATTTCCCAAGACATACCTAAGTAAGTAGAGGCTCATCACCTGTAAACTGGTCATTATGTGATGGATCCATTAACCATGACAATCCACAAAAGAAAAGAAAAGAAAAATAAAGCTCAGTTCTTTCTGTTTCTGCATTAATCATGGCAGAGTAACAGTACAGGGCAAATTATTTTAAGAATATAGTTTTAAGATGATCATATCTTAATTTAACTCTTGGCATTCTAAATACAACCTCTATTGGTCCATTAACCAATAAGTTGACATTCTACTAAAGTAATTGAATCACATCTATATTTGTATTCTTCTTATAAATGGAAACAAAGAATATAAGGATATTGCAGTTAATTGTATGAATAAGTCACAGGCTCTCCTTGAAGAGGTAAAAGAAAAAAAAAGTTGCTTTTCTCATATGCAATAAAAACCACCATTTTATTGAACACTTGGACATTTCATAATGCAGTACTTATGGTAAACATCTTTCAAAGTAGTTTATATACCACCATCTGTTGGAGAAGATAAGGGAGCAAAGAAATTCTACAAAGAACTAAAGAAGACCATTCCGAAAAAACAGTAAACTTGAATATTCATCCTCAGGGCATAGATCTAGAGTTGGAGGGGCCTTAGAGGTAATCTAATCCAAATCTTTATTTTACAGGTGAGGAAATTGAGGCACAGGGAAAGTTAAGTGATTTATCAAATGTCACATTGAAAGTAAATGACAGAACTTTACTATATTACTTTGTTACGCTAAAAATCCATGTTCTATAGGAAATCTTTCCCAATCCTACTTCAATCTAGTGCTTTCTCCTTGTTTAATATTATTTTCT
This sequence comes from Myrmecobius fasciatus, assembly GCA_023553655.1. Taxonomy (NCBI): domain Eukaryota; kingdom Metazoa; phylum Chordata; class Mammalia; order Dasyuromorphia; family Myrmecobiidae; genus Myrmecobius; species Myrmecobius fasciatus. The sequence goes on from JAJPUD010000182.1 coordinate 331,632, forward strand.
AGTTATTTTATATATATAGCTTGTTTCTCTGTGTATGTATGCACATATATACATATACACATGCATACACATGTGCACACATATATACACATGTGTATTTGTTGTTTATGTTTGTTTCTCCTCCATGAGTTTATAAGACATCAAGGCAAAGGCTGTCTTTTGTCTATTTTTGTATCTCCAGAATTTAGTACAATGCCTGACTCATAGCCAGCACTTAATAAATGTTTATTAATTGATTGGTATGCCAGCCAGCAAGAATCTGTTAAGCATTTTATGTCAGGAAATGTGGCTGAAATGATGGAGTTTCCAAAGAAAGGCAAAATCAAAATCACTCTAAAGGGAGAGGTACATGTAAATAAATGATCATATCCATAATCTGTGTCAAGAGGAAGGTTCTTGAAACTGAAATCTGGAAAAGCCTTCAGAAGGTAATTTTTCGTGCTGAGTCATAAAGGACTTCAGAAATTTGAGGAGTCATTGTTGAGGAGGGGGAACATTCCAGACTGAGGGGATAATTTGGACAAAAAGAAGAGAGCAAGATGCTATGTGTAAGAAGTATTAGGCAGATTATTTAAACTAGATTGTATCATGTATAGAAGGGAAGAAAACTAGGGAGCAGGTTGTGACACTCTTCAAATATCAAAAGGAGAAATATATGTTTGAGCTTAGAGATTATAGTGAGGCATCAGAGTTTATAGAGTGTGATGATATGATTAGACCTAAATCCTAAGCACATTTCTTTGGCAACTGTGTGGAGGAAGCAAAGGGATGGGGAGACTTGAGGCATGGAAACTGATTAGAAATTTACATGATAAATATTATATATGTAAAAGAAATAGCAAATTGTACATTATATATTTACAGTTTCATGTACAATCATCTTTTTTATTATACTATTTTATGGAAGTGCTTATTTTAGTCCATAAATTAAAAAGAAAATAACCAAAAAGAAAATTAAAAAGAAAGCTATTGTAATAGTCCTAGTGAAGGATGATGAAGGCCTGAATTAACAGTGTGTCTGCTTAAGTGAGAGAAGGTAGAAATGACCTAAATTGCTAACATACATTGGGCATGAGTTGGATGAGTAAGAGTGAGAAGTTAAGAATGTTACCAAGGTTATGAGTCTGTTTAATTATGACTTCTGCAAAGTGCTATCTGATTTCATGGGGTAGGATGTATCTTAGGAAGAATTAAGGAAGATTTGCAGAAGTCTTTTTTCTAGATTTTGCAGAATGGGGACTAATTTTTTGGGTGAGTACATTCTATGTACAAGGAATGACATAAGCAAATACAGTCAACTTGGGAAAGAATGGATACATTCCAGGAAGGAAGAATAATTCATTTTACCAGAAGAGGTAAGTAAAGGTTTGAGTGAGGGGTAAGTCAAGAAAGTGAGGTCTAACCCCCAGCATAAGGACCCTTCTCATAGTCATATCACTGGGGAGTTGGAAGAGCTTTCAATGACAATCTATTCCACATACCAAAGAAACCCCCACTACAACATATATAAACACATTAATCCAGATTCTGCTTGAAGAATTCCAAGTAAAAGGAGAATACTATCTCCAAGCATCCTACTCTGTTTTAGGACAACTTGAATTGTGGGGAAATGAAGGGTGGGGTGTTCTTCCTGGTATCAAGCCTATTTTGGTCTCTTTGCAACTTCTATCAACCATTCCTCTTAATTTTCCCTTCTCCACCTCCCAGCCCTTTCAGTACTTGAATACAGATACTGTTTTACCAACACCAACAGTATCCAGTTTTCTTCCGGTGAAATATGCCTGGGGCCTTCAGGCAATCTTCATATGGACTCAAAGTCATCCACCATATTGATTTCTCTCCTCTGGATATTCCTCTCACTTTGAATATCAAGCTAATGATTTGGGGTGTTGTTTAATAGACAGTAGAGAAACTGTGAAGATTTTAATGTGAGACTGATATGGTCAGAATTATACATAAGGAAAAATTCTTGTGCAAAAATTTGTGGGATGGTTTGGAAGGAGAGAGAATAAAGACAGTTATCAGGTTGCAAGTTATTACAGCAGTTCATTCAAAAATATAATCATAGTTAAAACTAGCATGCTGGAAAAGGGAGTACAAAGGAAGAGCTGTATGGGAAAATATGTATATTTTTTATATATAAAATATATATACATACTTTCCCCATATATATATGACATATATATGGGGAAAGTATGTATATATACACACATACATACATACATACACACACACATATATATATATTCAGAATATAAGCATCATAAAGGCAGGAACTATTTGTGAAAAGAAAAAGAGTTGCTTTAGTCAAGGGGAATGGGAAAGATAATGAGTATTGGGTTTGAGTATATAATAAACATTTAAGAAATAGTTGACTTTTGTGAATCTAAGGGTTAAATTTAGAACCAGGTAAAATTAATCCCTTTTTCTGAATGATAGGTATAACTTTAATGTGCTTATGGGATTTCTGTCTGTCTGTCTCCCTCTCCCTTATCACACATCCTCAGGCATAATAGATATCAATGCAATAGGAATGTGTGTAGGTGGAGCACCAGAGAACCTGCTGTAATTTGCAAAGTAGAAGGATAGTGGTTCTTTTAACAAAAACAGAGGAATAGGAAAGTCCAAAAGAGGACATGGTAATTTGGGCAGAAAGAGAAAATGAGTTCATTTGGGGACATCTTGATTTTGAGATGTCTGTGTGACAGTGATGGAAGAGTGGAGCTCAGAAGAGGGACTATATCTAAAAATACAAGTTGTTCCAAAAATCTTTTGTCATTAGCCTAGGGATGACAATTAAACTCATAGGATCTTATAAATTTTTGAGAGAGTATGTAGAAGAAGAAATATACTAAGATAGAGCCTTGAGGTATATCTACAGTTAGAGTGGAATATGAATGATAAGACAACAACAGATAGAAGGCAGAAGTAGCTAGACATGTAAGAAAATCAGGAAGATATGATCAGGAAAATACATAGGGAAGAAAGAACTTGAGATGATAATAGGGTCAACAGTACCCCATCCAAGAGAATCTAGAGGAGGAATATTATGTAAAAGCCATCAGATTTGGCAGTTAAAAGAATAAAAAAAATTCATTTGAGTTATGAAGCTAGAAGTCAGGTTGCAAAATGTTCAGAAGTGACAGGAATGAAAGTGAAGGTAATGTGTATAGGCAATTTTTATTTATTTTTTCTTTTCTTGCTTATTACTATAATTATTTTTGCTGAGAAAGAGATGAGAGATATATGATGGTAGTTTGAAAAGATGGCAAGGTTTAGTCAGACATTTTAACTATAGGGAAGACAGATATATTTTAGGCAATGAGGAAGTAACTAGTAGCTAGAGAGAAATTGAAGAGAAGAAAGAAGAAAAAAAAAGAAGAGAAGAAATATAGATATAGACACAGAGGCAAATATGTGGAGAGAGAGAGACCAATAGAAACAGAGATTCAGAAAGAGAAACACAGAGGGAAATCAGAGGAACCAAAAGAGACAGAGACACAGAGATAGGAAGACAGAGATAGAGAGAGATGGAAAAGAGAGGAGATAAGGGTCAGGATGAAGAATAAATTTGGGAGGAGTAAGGCATTAGGAAAGATAAATTGATAAGAAACTGTGATCAGATGCAGGACTTTCAGAATTTTTTTTAATGGAAATCAATTTGTGAGTAATGGTAAGATAATGGTATGACCATTAAAATGTATAATTGACTTGACAGGAGAAGGATATCATAGTAATGATGTAGATTGAGAAACTGAGAGTTTAGGGTATTTAAAAGTATATTGACATGCATATTGCAGTCTATTAACATAATGGCAAGAGTTGGGGTGGAAAGGGGAGATTGTGAGCCAGGAACTGAAATCCTAGAAAAAGAAGGGAGAATAACATGAGGGTTGGTAGATAATAGTCACTAGAATTGGGTTTGGGTGATAAAATTGAAATGGTGAGTCTAAAAATAGTATGGGTTAAGTGATATAGGCAGAGTGAGTATTTGGAAATGGCAGTGAGAAGAAAAGAGTATTCTTACTTACCATTGAGGATTAGTAGGTTGTTGGTGTGAGAAAATTCAAACAATACTGGAAAGTATTTCCAAGGTTGCAGCACTATCCAGGGTGATCTAGATTCTCTGACTGCCAGAAAATAGAATGATGAGAGGAAGAAGTACAAAATGAAAGTAAATTTGTTAATTATGGAATAGGAATTTTTAGGGATGGGCAATACTGTAGTGGGTCATTGGAGAGCTAGTGTTGAAGCAGACAGGGAAGAAAGAATTTATTGTGTAGGGGTAAGGGTGGGAATAAGGGGCAGTTTGTTTTTAGCCTGTCCAGAAGTTAGTAATATTAAGAGGAATTTGCTAACTATAGAGGGGAATATCAGGCAAAGTAGAAATATTTTCCCACAAGACCTCACCTTTGTGGTCATAGGGTCTAGGGTTCCATTTGGTGATCAAGATACATCGGACCTTCTCTCAGTGGAGGAGCGAAAGAGCCTTTTAACTATATTAGGCTTCTGCTGAGTGGTCACATGGTTTGACTATCATCAGCCTCTCCTTCCAAGATTAGAGAAAGTACATGGCTAATTGCCTCTGTTGGGGAATTAGTGATCATGAGACTTTTATACTAAAGAAAGAAGTCCTTCAGCAGTACTAAGACTTCTGAGTCAGTTTTGGAGGTAGAAGGCAGTTTTAAAGTGATAAGGTAGCAGTGGATTCACAAAGGAATTCAGGATGATGTATAATGTGACCCCTTTGTCAGAATCATGGGCGCTTATAAGCCCACTCCTTTCAAAGGGTCATCATACAAAGTGCCTTTATCATTTTTAGCACTATTTTTCTGGGATGTTCACAGGTCAGTAAGACTGAAAGCCTAGAGCAATTTTCATAAAAGAAGCTGTAATGTCCGTATGTTTTTGTTTTTATTTCACACACATTTATAGATATTCCCTTTCCTCTTAAGTGAACTTTCTTTTTTTTTCCCTGAGGAAATTGGGGTTAAGTGACTTGCCCAGGGTCACACAGCTAGGAAGTGTTAAGTGTCTGAGGTCACAACTGAACTCAGGTCCTCCTGACTTCAGGGCTGGTGATCTATCCACTGTGCCACTTAGCTGCCCAAACTTTATCTTATAGCAAAGTAAAAAATATTAAATAACATTGCCCATTTTTAGCATATACAATATTCTATATCCATAGGCCCTCACCTTTCCAATAAGAGGTTGGAGATAAGTCTAATGATTTTTTAACCTTTGAAATCCCCACCAGTTCTCTCATAATAAGAGCTATCCAAAATGGAATGGGTTTCTTTGGGAGATAGTAGATTTCCTGTCATAGTTCTTCAATGATCAATCCTCTTGTCAGTTGTATTTTAGAGGGAATCTCCTCCCCTACCTATTCCCCTATCCCACCCAGGGTGACCTTATACTAGAGACTTCTAAGGTATACTTTATAACTGTTAGATTGTATAATTTTCCAGCAGGAGTCTTAGGTACCCAGAGTGCAGGAGATAACATTTCTACACTTCTCTACTCTGGGAGACAGCTTGTATTGGGGAGGTGGTCCCCACTATCTATAAGTCATGATCTTCCTACCATAGACATGCAGATAAAAGTTTGTCATCTGTCACAGATGAAACCATTTTTCCTTGTAATCCATCCATTGACTCAGAGGTTCTGGGTTCCCCTGGGAAGTGTCAGAACTACATGACATACTTGAATGTACGGTTTTGTTTCCATAGTTCTGAGTTAACTGTGTTTTTTGGTAGAGATGAGAGGAATGAGGAGGGTAGGAAATACGGCTAAAAATGATGAAGGCCCTTTGTATAATGACCCTTTGAAAGGAGTGGGCTTGGAAGTGCCCATGATTCTGACAAAGGGGCCACATTATACAACATCCTGAATCCCTCGATGAATCCACTGCTACCTTGTCACTTTAAAACTGCCTTCTACTTCCAAAAGGGCAGCTTCCCTATACCATCTTTATAGTTTACCTCTAGTGGAATTGGAGGGAATTGCTTAGAATAATATTCAGCCTCCAACTTATCTTGCTAGCCTGAGAACATAAAGTAAGGGGGAGAGAGAGCAAGTAAGAGACAAGTCTCAGTTTGTTTATTCTGTGTTTTAATAATTGGCTGATTAAGTTCCATTTTTATTTGGTTTCACTGGCAATCAGATAGAGAGCTGTAATATCCACTCACACCTTGTAATTACCATTAATTTCTTCCCTTTACTCTGCACAGTCAGGACAAGGTTGGCAGAGGAAGCCATGGGAGAATGAGTGAATCAAACTGGAGTAAAAATGCATATTCATGAAGCCAAGCAAGCAGAGACTCTGAAGAGAGCTGAAGCTGATGGGGAGGGCAGAAAGGGAAGGAAGGCTGAGAGATGGAAAGGGGGAAAAATACCTTGAATTGGAGACAAAGGGAAATGGAGGAAAATGTTGAAGTCAGCACAACAGCCTTGCTAGCTTAATTACCATAATGATGTAAAATAGTCCAATCAGCAATCTGGGGCTAATCTTTCATGTATTACAGGTCTCTCCTTCAGAAAGCTCCACAGCTTAAATGCATTTTTAATGAAGATATTCGAGGCAAGCAGATAATTTCCCACTCTTTACAGGAGGGAATCAGAGCACATTAAATGGGCTGTTCCCCTTCCCTTTGGCTGCCCAGAGTTCTTGCTCTTACTAGCTCAGGGGAGTGATTGTCTTCCATGATGTGTCACTCAAACCCTGCTTCTCCCCATGAAGCAGCTGGGAAACTCAGAGATTAGACAGAGCTCTGAACAATTTTTAGGTTTTAAGATTGGAACCCAGTGATCTGCTGTCTCCTAGCCATTGGATTTTTCTTTGTGACCCACAGAAACCTAGTTTCTTCAACTGGAAACAGGGGGAAAAAAGAGACAGACAGACAGACACATGCATACAGAGAGACACATACACAGAGACACAGAGATAGAGACCTGTCCCATCTGACATCAGATTCATCAGCCTTGGCTTGACTATGTGATTCTCTCAGTCCAGATGCTGCTGGGATTATTTCTGCCTCTCTGCTATGACTTCATAATGCATTTGAACCATTTACCTGGGAAACTTAATTCATTTTCCAGCCAGCATGGGTACTAAGGAGGTCTCTGGGCCATTGGTAACCTTCCTCCAGCCAGAAGAGACCTCTCCCATGATTCTTGCCTTCATTGATGCACTGAGTCCTCCTCCATAGTTAGACTATATAGTATGAAATGAAGTTGATTTGATTAGTATAAGCAGCCTGTTCTTTGTTCCATTGTTTTCTTGTCCAGATGTCTAAATGGTTATCAATCAACAAGTGTCTATTAAGCATTTTCTATGTGCCAGGCTCTATACTAATCAATGGGAACAGAAAGAAAGACAAAACAGCCCCTTCCCTGAAAGAATTCATATTTTAGTGGAAGGGGTAGCATAGAAGGAATTAGGTTTTCACAAAATATATACTGAGTGCCTAGAAAGTCAGTCTGTGGGGCAGCTAGGTGGTGCAGTGGATAGAGCACCAGCCCTGAAGTCAGGAAGACCTGAGTTCAAATCTGGCCTCAATGACTTAATGTGTCCTAGCTGTGTGACCTTGGGCAAATCACTTAACCCTAATTGCCTCAAGAAAAAAAAAAGTCAATCTGTGAGGAGAAGGTAAGGGTCACTTCCCAAGACTTTCTGCAGTAGGGAGACTGTTGGAAGATTCGTGAAGGATTCTGGAGAAACTAAAAAGGGGAGAATATTCTATATAGTAGTCAGACAGCGTGAAGATAATGGAATGAGAGATGGGGTGTCGTGTTTGAGGTATAAGAAGTAGGGTATTATCACTAAATTGTAAGGTGTGGAACAGCAAAAAGAGTAAGAAGGCTAGGAAGGTACCACTATAATAATTTCTTGTCAATGGAATATGAGGCTTACTTGAGGGCAATGTGAAAGCATGTGATGCAAATTGAGTTACTAGGTATAATTATTTCCTTCTCATTCATTGACATTATAGAGACTATTTTGGTATAGTACAAAGAATGCTCAATTCCATCAGAAAGGCTTGGGGTCAAATTCTTCCTATGGTACTTATTAGCTGCATGATTATAGACAAATCATTAAATCTCTATGTGACTCAGGCAATTCCCTAGAACTTATTTAGTTACATATGGAGGGTGATTTGTATCACTGGTGGGAGTTCCCCATCAAGATTTCCCTTGGCTGTTGAAATTGTAACTTCTTGGTGTATTCATTTACTCCTATGATATCCTTAAGAGCGCTCAGTGTCACTAGTATAAACCATTAACAAGGAATGAGTATAGTGATACCTTTCTAATCTTCTTACACTTTGTACTCTTACATACTACAATCTGGCAATGCTTTTTCCTATACCTCAAACATGTCACTTTCTCTCTCTTTCCAGTATCTTTACATTCCTTCTCAGAAAAATGCTATGAACTTCAGAGTCATACAAAGAAAAATGTACTACATTGGCATAGACCTTCCCAATATATTGAAATAAGGCATGTAGAATTCAAGGGTTAAAAGTTTCTATAGCCAACTGGACTAAAAGGGATGAATATATATATTTGTGAAGATGAACTTCCTTGATTTCATTATAATTAGTGCTTGAAATTCTAACTAGTTATTTATGACCCCTATAACTGAGTTACATAAGCATTTGGCAACCTGATTAGGTTAATTTTAAATAACCACAGGAGGGAAACACATGTTTTTTAATTGTCTATTTCTATGGCTGGCTGTGTGATAATGTGGTAGGTAGGAAATTATTTTTCTTTTGTTTTTGTTTTTTTTTTCTTTTAAGTTACAGCACTCTTGTGTGAGCAGAGTAGAAAAATTTTAGGTGAAGGAGATTGACAGAGATAACAGGAGCACTTTTCTGTTTTTATATTGCCCAGGAGGAATGAAGAAGGGGGAAGTCCTGAGATTTCAGTTGTAGTGAAATATTCACTAGAACTGTCCTTATGTGAAAGTTGTGGAAACTTCTCTGTAGACCTCTGAAGATGTTATACGTAACACTGTCAGTGAATGAACTATTTTAATCCTTTTTCAATCTATAAAGTAAGAGGACTTGAATTAGGTTCCATTCTATCTTTAACATCTAACAAGCTATAATTCTGAGTTTCTTCTTATGAATGGTTTCACAAAACCAAAGAACCCCAGAATTGTGAGGGAATTCAACCTTTGCTTAAAACATAATTATCTTTTAATTTATCTCATACAAATCTACTAACCACCCCTTGAAGACTTCCAGCAATAGGAAACTCACTATCTTCCATGGCAGCCCATTTAATCTTTGGACAGCTCTAATTGTTAGGAAATTATATTGAGTTATACTCAAACTCCTTGTAACCTCCACTCATTAATCCTAGTCATGCCCTCTGGGGAAAAAAGCAGAACATGTTTAAACCCTCTTTAACCTGATGGTTGTTAAAATATTTTAGAACTGTTCAAATGTCCTTCATGAGTGTTTTCTTCTTCTCCAGGTTAAATATTCTCATTTCTTTCAACCAGTCCATATATGCCATGATTTTAAGTCATTTCACAATCCTGGCCACCTTTCTGTGTGGGTATGTCAGCTCATCAATGATCCATCTAAAATTAGTTACTCAAAATTGGACATAATGCTCCAGATGGGATCTGATCAAAATGGAGCTGAGTGGGACCATTGCTTCTCCTTCTCTGGCCAGCCAATTTCCATTCAGGTCATCTCTGTGCAGCAGATTTGTTTGTTTTGTTTTGACTGCCACTGGTTCATATTGAGCATGGAGTTCATTAGAAATCCTAAGTTTTCCTCACACAAATTTCTGTCTTATCATATATCTCTATCTTCTACTTACACAGTTACATTTGGGAACCTAAGTGATGAACTTCCTATTATGCTTATGAAATTTCATTTTATTAGATTTATCATATAATAAGAGGCTGTTGAGGTATTTTTTGAATTCCTATTTTATCATCCAGTATATTCTTATCTATCAATCACAGCTTCATGTCACCTGAAAAATTTCATAATCATGACATTTAGACTACCATAATCCAAGTCATTAATAAAAATGTTGAATAGTTCAAGGCCAAGGACATAGCCTTTTGTCACTCCAATAGACACCTCTCTTCAGGGTGATGAATCAATCCATTAATTGACACTTTAGCTATAGTTGTTCAACCAACTATGAATTCACTTAACTAGGCTTTCATTGGTACTGTATTTCTTTATCTCACAAAGCTACCATGAGGAACTGTGTAAGATGAGAAATTTACTGAAATCAAGATATACCACATGATTTAGTATTCCCCTCATATACCAGTCTGATAGCTATATGAAAAAAAAGATAAATGAAGGCATAACTTGTTCTTGGTAAACTTGTTCTCATTGACTCCTGTGATTTTAAGATGACATGGAGGTGACCTTATTTTATTTTTATGATTTCCACATTTCCCAGTTTTTCCTTGTTAGTTGAATTTGGTTGAGGACAAAAGTTCCTTTTGTTTTTTCTTCCTGCTGAGAAATAAAATTTCCCCCAAAGCAAATCAAAAACTTTTCAGGGTCAAACTTTTGAATTCATCTTCTCATGAATAATGGGAGAATTCATGTCCTGTCTACTTCATCTTGTATCTGTCTCATTTTATTACCTTGATTAGGAAAAATCTCAATAGTAACTGTTACTTAGCCATTATAAAAAATTATTTAAAAAAGAATACTGGACTTAATATCTGGATCATCCCAGTTGAATCCAGATTTAGATACTTCTGGCTCTTGGCCAATATTTTAGAAACAATAGAGTTCCACCAATATTTTTTGAACAAGGGAGTGATATGGACACACCTTCACTTTCAGAATATGTCTTTGGCAGTTATGTGAAGGGGGTTGTAAGAGGGAAGGAACTAGCTGCTTGGGCAACAATTAGAAGACTCTGCAATAATATAGATGAGAAGTGACAAATACACAGACAAGGATGAATACAAGATATATTGAAGAGATGGTAACAATAAGACTTGGCAACTGATTGAATCATTCTATTAAAGAATATTTATTAAGACAGCCATATCCCAGGCATTGTCCCTATGAAGGAATGTCTTGTTTGCTTGGGATATAGTCAATAGATTTCTAGACTTTAAATCTTGCTTCATATCTTACTAGTTATGTGACTCCAAGTAAGACTTTTTAACCTTCCCCAGCATTAATTTCTTCATCTATAAAATGGGAATAAATAATATCATCAGTTGTCATGAAAATAAAATGAATGTTATATGTAAAGCATTTTGTAAACTTTAAAATACCATATAAATTCTATCTATCCATCTATATATCTTGAATCTTGTACAGTGTGAAAAACACTTTAGATACATTATTTCATTTGGCTCTACATCAACTCTCAGAGGTAATACTAAGATAGTACTATCTCCATTGCATAAAGAAAATGTAGTTCAGAACAGTAAGGGGTCCCAAACTACCTTGTATTTAACTACATTATATATAGATAAATGCATCTTCTTTTTAAAAATGTTTTTTGATTTCACATATATATATATACATATATAAACTTTTAAAATACACATTTCTTTATGAATCATGTTGGGAGAGAAAAATCAGAACAAAAGGGAAAAACCACAAGAGAGAAAAAAAACAGAAAAAAGAAGTGAAGATATAATGTATTGATTTACATTCAATCTCCATAGTTCTTTTTTTTTTTTTTGGATGCAGATGTTTTTTATCCAGAGTTTATTGAGATTGCTTTAGATCACTGCAGCATTGAGAAGAACCATGTCTTTCATAGTTGATCATTGTACATTCTTGCTGTTATTGTGCACAATGTATTCTTGGTTCTGCTTGTTTCACTCAGCATCAGTTGATATAAATTTTTTCAGGATTTTCTAAAATCAATTTGTTCATCATTTTTATAGAACAAGAATATTCCATTATTTTCATATACACAAGTTGTTCAGCTATTCCTTAATTGATAGGCATCCACTAATTTTCCAATTCTTTGTTACCACAAAAAGAGCTGCTACAAACATTTTTGCACATGTGGATTCTTTTCCCTCCTTTTTGATTTCCTTGGCTTGCAGACCTTAGTAATGGCACTCATGAGACAAAGGGTATGCATAGTTTTATAGCCCTTTGGGCATAGTTCCAGATTGCTCTGCAGAACAGTTGGATCATTTCCCAACTCCATCAACAATGCATTCCTGTCCCAGTTGCCCCACATCCCCTCCAACAGGTTATCTTTTCTTGTCATTTTAGCTAATCTGAGAGGTTTGAAGTGGTACCTTAGACTCACTTCTCCAGTTAATATCCTGTCACAGACATTCACTAGCTATGTGACCCTAGGCATACCTATATATATATATATATAAAATCCTGTGTGCCTCAGTTTCCTCATCTGTAGAATGAGCTGGAGAAGGAAATGACAAACTTCTCTAGTCCCTTTGCCAAGAAGAGTTCAAATGCAGTCACAAAGAGTCAGGCACAATTGAAAAATTAAGAACAAATATCTTTGTGTTTATCATCATTTCATTTATGCTATACATATATCTCCCTCATTAGGATGTAAGCTTCTTGTGAGTAAGGATTATTTTCTTCTTGGTACTTTTATCTTCAACATCTAGTACACTGCCATAAATATTGTAGGTGGTTAATAAATGCTTGTTAGTAAATTGATCTGAGATCTTTTATGATCTCAATTTAGAAAAGCCCTCTCATTTTTCTCATGAATAATGGGCACATTTTGTCTTCAGTCCATATGTAAGAAAGAAAAATTAGAAATGATATTTTAAAAACATATTTATATAGCTCTTGAAGGTTTCCTTTTTTCCTTTTCTCTCAAAAAAAACATTTGGCAAAAAACCATAGGCATCTTAAAAGTAATATCATCTTTCCTTTGCAGATACATAACTGAGGCTCAGAAATATTAGATGACTTGCCTAAAGCCACATAACTGGTGTATATCAACTTGGAGTGTAACCCAGATTGCTGGACTCCAAGCCCAACTTTCTTTCCACTTACATATGCTGCCTCTTGGAGCTTATCAGGATCAGCCTATAGTTGGTTCATCTCACATTCATAACACCTTGCCCCAGCCTCATTGGAATTTAAACCTTAGGGGCAGCTAGGTGGTGCAGTGAATAGAGCCCCAGCCCTGAAGTCAGGAGGACTTTAGTTCAAATCTGGCCTCAGACACTTAACACTTCCTAACTGTGTGACCCTGGGCAAGTCACTTAACCCCAATTACTCAGGGAAAAAAAAAGGAATTTAAACCTTGGCATCCAAGCTACTTTCTTAAATACCAGATCACTGACAGTTAAATGGAGCAGTAGATAGAGTACAAGATTTGGAGTCAAGAAGAGGGGAATTCAAATCCTTATTCAAACACTTATTAGCATGACCCTGAGCAAGACACTTAACTACTCTGTACTTCAGTTTCCTCATCTGTTAATGGGTATAATAATAACACTTAAAATGAGATAATATTGGTAAACCTTAATATGCCATAATAATGCTAGTTATTATTATTATTATCATTATTGCTAAAATATTATACATGTGGTCCTGGATGCAGGAAGTGGCATTTATTTGATCATTGCAACCCACATTACCAAAATTCTTCTGGGGATAAGGAGGAAACATCACTAGATATGGTAACTATGAATAACTATGAACAAAAGAAAGGAAAAGGAAAAAGAAAAGGAAATACCTATTTAAACAAGAGGTATAAAAACCTAAGCCAGAAAAAAAAAACAGCACTCCAGATATATCTATATGTGAATATATATATGTATGTATGTGTAAGTACATATATATGCATGTATATCTGTATATTATAGAGTGTGATTATTTGTAACCACACCCCCATGACTTGGAAGGGGAAAGGCAGAGACACAGTTTGTCTGAAAGAAAATAGGCAAATATAAAATATGTACAAGACTATATACAAAGTACTTTCAAAGAGACAGTACTAACAACTGGGGCATGGTAGGTTTGGGAAAAGAGGAAAGATCAGATAAAACCTTGGGAAAGAAGTGATGCCTTTTCTTTGAAGGAAACCAAGGATTCTCCATCATAGAACCGAAATGGAGAGAAATTATTTTTCCTGGGTATGGTATGGAGGAGCCTCTGACTCTTTGAAATACTGAGCCAACAGAATGGTAGTACATTAAGGATAAGAAGTGTCCATTCATAAATTTGTATTTCCACTAGTTGAAATAGTGCCTGGCATACAGGGGTGTGTGTGTGTGTGTGTGTGTGTGTGTGTGTGTGTGTGTGTGTGTGGCATAATATGCATTATTGTCATTTAGTTGTTTTCAGTAGTATATGACTCTTGGTGATCCCATTTGTTTTGGTTTTTTTTTTTTTTTTTTTTTGCAAAGATAATGACATAACTTGCTATTTATTTCTCCAGTTCATTTTATAATTGAGGAAACTGAGGCAAATAAGGTTAAGTAATCTGCCCAGCTAGTAAGTGTCTGAGGCCAGATTTGAACTCAAGAAAATTCTAACTCCAGGCCCAGCACTCTATCCACTGTGCCTCCTAGTTGTCCTGGACTCAGGAAAACCTGGGTTCAAATTCAACTTCAGATATTTTCTAGCTATATGTCTGGGCCAGTCACTTATTCTCTGTTTGCCTCAGTTTCCTCAACTGTGAAATGGGGATAATAATAATAATAATAATAATAACTACTTTCCATGTAGTTGTGAGGATTGATTGAGATTAAATCAAATTAATTTAATTATAAAGACTTTAGTATGTGGTATATACTAATCACTATATAAATGTTAGTAATTGTTATTGATATTGTTTTTGTTCTTATTGTTCTTATAATAAAAACCTAGGGTTTTCAGATTTCAACATTACTTCTTTTTACATTTCCATATTTCCATTTTCAATGTTTTAGATAGAGGGTCTTCTTTGCTCTCTTAGTCACAATAGTAGCTATCCAGAAAGCACTTCTGTGTTAAATTTATATTTTACCTGGTCATGGAAAAGGCTTAGGGTGGAATAGTCTCTTACTCACCACAGAAAATTAAGAGAGAAGCTGCAGGTGGATGGGGAACATTTGAAAAGGTGGTCTCCAATAAATCTTGAGTCATCCTTCCCTTGACAACTGAATGATTTTTTTTTATCCCCTGCACTTAGAACTTATTTGATTTGGAATGAGATGAGAAAATGAATAAGCAAGAACTCGTAACTTCCTTCTCCCAATGATCATAACTGTTCAATAGACAATCCTTAACAAGTTCCCTCACTAACAAGCTGCTGTTGTTTTCATGTTTGGGGAATGGCTTAATCCTGGGTATGATAGCATCCTCAAGAATGGAGATGATTAAGCTGTGACAGCTTTCCACTGACCTAAGCAATTGCTATACAAAAACACCATTAGCAGTTCCCCTCTTCATCTGCTCTCCCCCTCCTCTTCCCTACAAGGAAAAGCTAGGCTCAATACTACTATTAAATTACCCTTAGAAATAAGCTCCTCAAGGAAAAATCAATGCACATGTGTTTTAACACTTGTCACCGATAGATCAAATGGCCAATCTCACATATATTATTCTACACAAAGGTTTAAATTTTACAGAAATCCTCCATGGCATGTTTGAGAGCCCATTGGCTGTTTGGCGGGTTGAGTGGACAATAAGGAAAAAGAAGAAAAAAGAAAATGAAGGCCCTTTTTTGGCCTGTTTACTCAGTGGTTCTGAGTCTGGCTTGTACTTAATGAAGAACAGGCATCAATCCTAAGAGAGGGGATAAAAGAAAACAAAATAAAACTCTGCACCCATATTTTAGTGGTCTCATGAACTAAATTAATTTCTTTTTTAATCATTTCTCTTTGTTTTGGTCACTGACTTTCTAGCTTTGTAATTTGTTTTTTTTTTGTTTCTTTTGAATATAGGAAAATTAACAAGCACAGAGTAAATACATAATGATTATGGCAGATATGGCACTAGTGATGGGATGGCTTTTATTTCTGAGTATAATACATGAAATATATATTTTACCTGACAAATAAAACCAAAGTTTTCTGACCTATGGGTGAGCATGAGTAGAAAGATCCCTAATAACTATAGGCAGTTAGATAGCAGGAAAACTTGAGTCCAGCCTTAGACATTTAACTAACCATGTGACTCTGGGCAAATTGTTCTTTTTCTACCTGTTTTCCTATCTGTAAAATGAGAATGATAATAACACCAACCTACAAGAATTGTAATGTATCTTAAAAAAGGTAATATTTGTAAAATAAAAGCAGACCATGAGTGGTATGTACAAGCTATTATTGTTATTTTTGTGCCTCAATTTCCATTTTCTGAAAACAAATGTTACTATTCTTTGCTGTTAATTTTATTGGTGAAATATCTTAATATATAAAATGGTGAGGACGGGGTTCATGGACTGAAAGTTCAGTTCAGGTTAACAGTGTGATGGGATATTCAAAATACTAATTTGATGATAGGATGCCATTAATAGACATGAAATGCCCAGAAATAAAGAGGGGATAGTCCCATTATACTCTTCGTTTTTCAAAGAGACAGCTCAGTCTCTGAGCTCCACCTCAATGGAAAGGGGATGGAATTTGGAATTAGATGATCTGGTTTGGAATTCATGCTCTATTACTTACTGCCTCTGTGACTTTGAGAAAACCCCAACCTCTCTGTGCTTCACTTCAGCATCTACAAAATAAGAGATGCTTTTAAGCCATCTTCCAATTTTAAACCTGTGATTATCTATGAACCTACAAGCACATGCAAAGTATTACATTCAGATTCAGATGTTTCAAATTTTTGTTTATTTTATATTTACTTTCAATTTTAAAAAAATGAGAGTTGGGAAAAACATGTTGGCCCTCTAGTACATGTCATTAAGAAACTGACAAAGTCAATGTGGGAAAATAATAATGATAATAATAATAGTAATAGTAATGGCTGATATTAACATGGCACTTTAAGATGTGCAAAATATTTTTTATTTGATCCTCACTCTCCTGAAAGGATTTGCTTTTATTATCCCCATTATAAAAACAAGGAAATGGAAGTTCAGGGCAACCAAGTTACCTTCCTTTGATCAGTTAGATATTTAGATTTATTAATATTTATAAAATAAATATTTATAAATATGTAAAGCTATGTGATAGCCAAGCATGGTGAGCCAGATCTGTAATTCCAGTTACTGGGAAAGCTACGGCTGGTGGATCTCTTGCACCTGTGGACTAAGCTGATTGGGTATCTATACCAAAGTCAGAATTAATATAGTGAGCCCCAGGAGCCACCAAGTGATCTAATGAGAGGTAGACCGACCTAGTTGGAAACAGATCGTCGATCAGATTATCAGGAGTGGAGTGAGTAAACTCTTGTATTTCCAATCCAGTCTAGAGAGGAAGACAAAGTCTTAAAACAATTTAAACACACACACACGTGCACACAACACACACACATACACACACACACATACACACACACTATTAATCAATTAAGTGAATCAAGTGAAAGAATCGGAAACATTTAAAATGGAAAAAAGAATTTCTAAGCAGGATATGATTCTTGACTTCAAGTCTATGAAGGACTATTATTTGAAGAAGAAATTAAACACTTTTTGTTTTACCTGTGGGAGGCAAAACTAATGGACGATAGGGACAGAGTAGGCAATTGATCAAACGAATGATGTTATATAGAGTTCAGTATGACTAAAAGAATTGCCTAAACTAATTAGAAAACAGCAATAAAGGTTGTTAAAAATGGAATCAAATTTCCGATAACATGAGTTCCCTGTATCTAAGATTCAAACAGAGATTTCACAACTGCTTGTCCTTTCAGCTCTGAGGTTTTGTAATACATTTGATGTACTTTCCAATTGAATTGAATGTGTTGGTAAAGTACATACAATTACAGGGATTAAAAAAATAAAAAGAGAAAACAAACAAGGCTCTCATAATAAACACAGAGAGCAAAGCATTGGTATTTGTATTAGTATGTTTGGAATCCTCATTTGACCAATTTCTTGGATTGTAACCTAAGGACTATTAGGGAATATTAGAAATTGATTAGATCTAGACTTTCTCAATGCACAAAGAACAAGAATAGAAAAGATATGATGAGTAGATTACTGAGCTTAGAGGAAAGAAGACGTATTTGATATCTGCTTCAGACATTTAGCAGCTATGTGACCCTGGGAAACTCACAGCTTCTTTCTCTCTTATTTTCCATGTTTGTAAAATAGGAATAATAATACCATCTACCTTACAGATTTTTCCGAGGATCAAAGGAGGTAATATGTGTCAAGTACCTGATACACCTTAAAGTGAACATATAAATGTTAGCTGTCATCATCATCATCTTCATCATCCTCATCATCCTCATCATAATGAAGATTAAATGAGACAATGTACATTCGAGAAACTTTGCAATCCTTTAAATCTATACAAACATGAACTGTTCTAAAGATAATTTGTAGAATGTTTTACAAACCTCACTTTAACCAACTGTTCCAAACACTTCCTCTGCCAAAGCCTTAACCAGATTTGCTAATGAAAAAACAAACTGACTAATTGGAGTTTCTCCTCCTCACCTGAACCCTTCCCACCTTCAGATAGCAGTGCTAATGAGCAGGGAAATGGCCAAGGGAGTTCCAGTAGGAGGGAATAAGAACAGAAGGGGGCAGGGGGAGCCTGAATGAGTCACAGACTGGAGAAACAGTCTCTGAATAACTGAGGGCTGGGGAAAACAGGCCTTTTATTGAACAAAGGAAATCTTCTAGCGAGAAAGGATGCTTGTTTTTATGTTGCTCATTGTAGGCAGGAAGCTGTAATGACTTTCTTCTATCATACTTCTCAATGTGCCCTGAGGCTAATAAGTGATGGGCGCATCCAATAAATGTAACATGGTGATAGCCTGTTCATTTAAAAAGCCAGTTTGGAGTGTTTATTTATGATTTATGATGAACTTCTGGGAGAACCTGGGTTTCTGAATGGTACAAACGAATTACCATTTCAAGCATATTGTACTTATTCTGAGCAGACCTGGCCAGGAAGCCGAGTTGAAAAGGTCAGATCCCAAGTTTATATAGCAAATGTTAAAATAAGTAGAAAATTGAAGGATCAAAGACATTCCTCTATCTCTCTCTTTTTACACAAAAATTAAGGATGGGGACTCCATGCTGAAAGGCTATTGGTGTATATACCATCCTTGATCAGAGTGTGGGGATATCCTAGAGCTGCAGGGGCAGGGCTGCCATGGAACAAGACTGTTTAGTATGAACACTGTAGTCAGGGCTCATAAAGATACAGTTGCAAGCTTCCATGATGGTCTTTAACATTAAGTGAAGGGGAAGGCGGTACTAATCCATCTTCTTACAACTAACCTCCTTACACTTGGAACCAAGGGAAGAACTTTGGGAACACTCATCCCAAGTGTGTGGAAATGTAAGGAATAGCAGAAATTCTATAGCATTTGAAAGCTCTACTTCTCAAGGCCATGTGGGAGTTTGCAGTGAAAGGAGACAATATATGGAACTGCAAATCAATGTATAAATAGTAACTGTATCACCTACTCTAAAGGCTAAGTTAAGAGCTCCATATGTATATGTCACATTATGAGTGTACATTTTTACAACTGTGGATTTATGTGTGTACATGAATGCATGTAAATATATATACATCTATATATGCACACACACACACACACACACACACACACACACACACATATATATATATATTTGTTTTTGGTCATTTTCAGTCATGTCTGACTCTCCATGACTCCTTTTGGGGTTTTCTTAGTGAAGTTGCTAGAGTGCTTTGCCATTTTCCTCTCCAGTTCTATTTAATTTCAGATGAGGAAACAGAGGCAAACAGGGTTAAGTGAATTGCCCAGAGTCACATAATTGTTAGTATCTGAGGCTAAATTTGAACTCGACTTTCTGTCTGCAGCTCTGAAGCTCTACCCACTTGACCACCTAGCTGCCTTGTATATATATATATGCATACACACACATATATATATATATGTATATATAATAATGTGTATGTAAAGGATTAATATCTACAAAATATAATTCATTTTTCCTCATAATTGTGGAAATGAGTGTTATTATTTCCATTTTATCAATGAGGAAATCAAAGCAGAAGGAAGTTAAATAACTAGTTCAGAGTCTCACAACTTGTAAGCTGACCTGAAGCTGGATTTGAACTCAGATTTTCCTGATTCCAGGCTCAGTACTCTATCTATTGTGCCACTAGTCAGCATAGTATCTAAGCCATCCCAGATAAACAGTTCTCCTTTCTATTCCCTAGAAATTCAACCTAAAGAAGATTCTGTTACCTCACTGGCAACTACAGGAGAGTGGAAAGAGTAATAGATTTGGTATAACATCCTTTCCTTGTCACGATTCTCCATATGGCACTGGCTAGGTCACAAACTCTCTAGTTTGCTCATCCATATAATAATGGGATTGAATTGGACAGCTTCTAGGGTCTGTACCAGTTTTAAATATGTGATTCTTTAAGGAAAGGGCCCCACATGTGCAAGAATGTTTGTGGCAGCCCTTTTTGTAGTGGCTAGAAACTGGAAACTGAATAGATGCCCTTCAATTGGAGAATGGCTGAATAAATTATGGTATATGAATATTATGGAATATTATTGTTCTGTAAGAAACGACCAGCAGGATGATTTCAGAGAGGCCTGGAGAGACGTACATGAACTGATGCTGAGTGAAATGAGCAGAACCAGGAGATCATTATATACAGCAACAACAATACTATATGACAATCAATTCTGATGGACATGGCTCTCTTCAACAATGAAATGTTTCAAACCACTTCCAGTTGTTCACTGAAGAAAGCCATATACACCCAGAGAGAGGGATGTGAAATGTGGACCACATCATAACATCCTCATACTCTCGATTGATGTTTGCTTACATTGTGTTCCCTTTATCTGATATGTCTTTCTTGTAGATGTTTTTTCTTGCACAACAATGATAAGTGTGGAAATATGTATTATATTCGATTTGTCAAGTATTTTAACATAATTAACATGTAGTGGATATCCTGCCATCTAGGGGAGGGGTGGGGAATAGGGGAGAAAATTTGTAACAGAAAGCTATGTAAGGGTTAATGTTGAAGAATTACCCATACATATGTTTTGCAAATAAAATAAAAAAAAAAACATTTGCCATACAAAAATAAATAAATATGTGATCCTTCGAATATAACCATGAGGTCTGAAAATACTCAAAATCCCTCTATAAATCTAACTTAATCTATTTGTTATAAATTTATAGATACTTTGAACTGTATCTAGTATCAAAAATTTTGTTTCTTGAGTTAAGATAAGAAATTTAGAGCTGGAAGAAAGTCATCTAGACAATTTTTTAAATAAATAAATTGAAACCTAGAGATGTTAATTGATCTATCTGAGATCACATAGTTAACAACAGAGATAAAGTTTAGAGCCAAATCTTCTGGTTTCAAACACAGTGCACTTTCCATGGTACCACACTATATATGTTCCTTTCCGTGTTGAGCACATTGTAAGGTTCCACTAACTATTAATTTGTTGAATTGCTCTCTGCCACAACTGAAAACCATTTCTACTCCAATTCTACTTAAAATGAAAATTGAGGATGGGATCACCATTCTTTTTATCATAATTCTTCATCTATTTGAAGACTGTTATAAAGTTCCCTTTTAGTCTTCTCTTTGCTAAAAAAAATCATCTTTCAACTTTTTTCATGAGCCCTATTCCCAACCTATAATTATTTTTACAGCATCCACAGACTCTCAGAATTGGAATAAATTTCAGAGATCAAATTATCCAACTTGCATTTGAGCAGGAATTTCCCTCTTCAACAACCTTCCAAAGCATTTATTCAGCCTCTACTTGAAGACCTCTGATGAAAGGGAACCTACTAACTCTGAGAATCATATTTTACTTTGGAATGGCTCCAAATTTAGCAATTAAGAAAATACAAAGAACTATAATCTGCCTTGCTTCAAATTCGCCCACTGGTCTTCTTCTTTAAAACTACTTTAATCTCTTTCTCCCTCCAAGTCTTTTCTTCTCCAGAATGAACATCTATTCCTTAGAGAAATCTTGGGTGTAGTGCATAGGGTCTAGTCTTCTTACTATTCTGGTCATCTTCCATTGGACATGCTCTATTTTGTTAAATTCCCATGTCCTTTTTAACTTGTGGCATGCCAAGTTGTTCTCAGTTCAAGACCAAGTTCAGGATAAAGGAGGAGAAAAAGGCAAGCAATTTTAAGCTTAAAACTCTTTAGTGTCAGAGAAGTCAACACCCTCCTGGCTGATTTTCAGCACATATATTTGTGATTTCTTCATTAGATTTTCCTTTTTCTTTTTTTGTGTTTGAATTTTTTCATCTATTTTAAAATTTTATTTCATTTTTTTTTAGCTTTGCTAGATATCAGAATCAGGACAGAGACAGATCCTTTGCTGGCTAATTAAAGCCCTGCATGTTAATGAACTCCCAGCACTTTTCTGCCTTGGAGTGTTTGCATCCCCACAGGAAATTAATAAGAGCTTTAATCACTTGGAGACTGGAAAGGTCAGTGCCCACTAAGGGTTCAAATGCAGAGAAAGCAGTACAATCATATTCTATTTTAAAAGCATAACAACAACAAGCTTTGGGCAATTGGAGCATAACAGCATCAATAGGCAGATAAATTAAAAGATCAACTCTGATGATAGGACTAAAGAAAGGGGGGAAACCCACAAAAATGAGTTGTTTATCATCATATGCTTTGCTATTGTTCCCCTTCTCATCCCTCATTTTATACCAACAACTTGGATGTAGAAAATGGAGCTTCCCATTTATATTATATACTCTTAGATTCTCAGAGCTACAATACTGGTCATCTTCTATCTAATACATTTATACCTAGATAGTTAACCAGCTATTAAAATCACAAATTACTTAGGTACTCTGGGTTTTGAGCAATGGTAATCATTTAAGTGAGTTGGCTAGAGGGGGATTTCATTGTGTAAGACTCGAAGTAGTTGGAAAACTATTGTAAGAGGCCAAAGGAGAGAAAACTATTGCAAGAGTGCTTCAACTAAGATAGTAGGAGTACATATGGAATCAGATAGTTATAAGAGATAATCTATCCCATTTTCAGATATGAGAATTAAGGGAAAAGTCAAAAATGACTGAACTACTGAGAATGGTGGTACCATGAAGAGAAAGAAGGAACTTAGAAGTAAAATTAGTTGGGGGAAGAGGAATTTGATTTCTAATTCATCTCCATTCATATTGAATTTCAAGAGACAACAACACAACCAAAGTAGAAATATCCAGTAGAGAACTGAAAATGAATTATTGCAACTCAGCAGATGGGTTGAAGCTGTATAAATCAATTTGTGAGGCATCCTTTAAAAGGAGAGTTGAACCCATGAGATGAGATCTTTGAAAACTAGAGGGTACAAAGGGAACCCTAGAAAACTTAGTACTGAATCTTGGGGCACTTGCACAAATTTTAGGGTGGGACAAGAAGGAAGAGCCATTTTAAGAGAGAGCAATCTAAGAAGAAAATCATGGCATTGTAGAAAGGTGACAGCCAAGAGAGGAATAGAATAGAAGGTAGAGTTAGTCAATAAGGGCAATACTACTAAGAGGCCAATGAGAAATTATCATTTCATGCAATAATAACAAAGGCATAGAAGACTTTTAACATTATAGTTGAGTAGAGCAGCAGTGGAGTAGATATCATATTATTTATCTTTATTCTCTCATTCTCATTCAGTCATTTCTGCCAGAAATAACACTTCTCTTTTCTGAACTTCTGTTAACTTTGTCTGTGCCGTTAATTTGATAATTTTCGTTTTCTGCCTTATGTTTTAGATTTTTCATACTCTAAAAATTATCTGAGAATAGGGACCATATATTCTACAGCCTTATGTCCCCACCCTTCAGTACCCAACACAGTTCAGTATACCTTATAGATGCCCCATAGACATCTCTTAGTTATGTGATAAATTGAATTCTAACAGTAATCTTGTGATTTTGAGACCAAGTCAACTATAAACTTGAAAAGGAGGTATTGCTCACAAACACAGAAGATATTTTATATAGGAATCAAATAATGAAATTGATGGATAAATAAAATAACAAGCAAATTAATTAAACACTAAATTTGAATCACTTAAAGATTTAAAAATTAAGGTCATTGTTTAAAAACTCAATAACTCTCAACTCAATTAGGCTATTTATTAACTTCTTTTCTTTTGTTTAATGCCCCATACAATACTAGACTTTAACCTCAACAAATTTATGAGTGGCTACAAAAGTCTGTCTGAAAATAGACTGTTTTCTAAATATGTTGTGTCTCCTAATATGGTAATCCTATCTATAACTTCTACAGTGAATAAAAGAGTTGTTTGGTGATGCTCCCAGTGAAGACTGGGGAATAAGGGGAAAATTTGTTAACTTATATTTGCTCATTAAATCAAAATATATCATCTCTTTGAGGAAGGAAGGAATGAAGGAAAGAAAGAATGAAGAAAGGAAAGATGGAGGGAAGGAAAGAAAAAAGAAAAGGAAAAAGAAAGAAGGAAGGAGGAGAGGGAAAGAGGGAGGAAAAAGGTGTGAGAGAAGGAGGAAGGAAAAAAACAAATGAATGAACAAAAAAACAAAGGAAAGAAGAAAGGTAAGATGGAGGGAAAGAATGAAGGAAGAAAGAAAGGAAAGAAGGAAGGAAGAGAAGAAGATAGTTGGAAGGAAGGAGGGAAGGAATAAGAAAGGAAGGAAAGAGGGAGAAAAGGAAGAAGGAAAGAAAAATTTATAAAGTCTTTATTACTTTACAAGGCACTATGAAAAGTGTTAAGAATAAATATATGCACTAAAATAAGCACAATCTCTGTCCTCAAGGGATCCACATTCTATTTAGGAGAAACAACCAAAAAGGGGAACTGAAAAGAGGTGGGGTGAAGGTTCAGCAGGGAGGAGGGGTAGTTTTGAAATCCAGAACATAGGATCAAAAGCAGGAGATTGATTCCCTCCACAAATGGAGGCACCAAGAGAAACTCACCAGTGAGAGAAGGGAGAAGGCTTTGCAGAGATTGGAATCCTTCATAAAGATCCATGAAAGATTTCTTTTTTTTTTTTGTTCTTTTACATTTCTTGTCTTGCCTGGCTGAAGTATTGTACATAGTAAGAAGAAAATCCCAAACTCTAACAGGCTTAATGGATTAAAGTTTTAATCGAAGAAACTTATTCTAATTATTCTAACTTCCTCTAGCTAATATATACTAAAAACCATCTTCCATTATGTTGTCTCCTTCAAAAGTAAAGAAAATATCCATTTCCCCCCTTCTCCTCAGAAACTCCATTTGTTTAATGACATGATCTTCTACACAATTGATTATGAAAGCCTCAACTATCCAGTCAAGCCACAGATCAATCATAGCCACTGTACAAAGGAAATTACCACTTGGCAACATTTATCATCTCCACAAGTGCTGCCAGCCCCCAGCTCCAGCTGAGCTGATATGCACTGCAACCATTCTATAATTCTGTGACTTAGGTAATGAGTTTAGTTTCCTACTCATCCAGGGTATTCAGGTTGGCAATTGTTCATCTCCTGTTCCTAGGGCCTCCTGATAAAAATTCTCAGTTCATCTATGGATTTGATGATAGTAAGATGAATATGAAGTTTCCTGCACATTCCATAGTTATTTCTGGTAGTAGCCTAAAAGAATCTGATTTAGATGAACTCTAAGGTACTTTTCATTTCTAAATCCATAATCCTATGATCCTCTAAGACCAAGAGACTGACAGATCCTAATTGGCCTAGAGATAATGCAGGGTGAAAATAGAAAAAACAGGTTTCTAGATTCTAAAACTATGTTGTATACCTGTTTCTTCCCAAGATTGTGCATAGTTTGTTCCCTAATATTTCTCATACTAACAATGATTTCTAAAATGCTAAATATGTTAATAGGCATTTATTAGGTACCTACCAAGTACCCTGACAATGTGCAAAGCACTTATGAAATATGTCATTTGATCTTCAAAACAACCTTAAGAGGTAAGTGCCATTATTAACACTTTGTAATTGAGGAAACTGGGGCAACCAGAGGTGAAGGGACTTTTTCAGAGTCACAAAGCTAAATAAATGCTGGAAGACAGATCTGAACTCATGCATTTCTGATTCTAGGCTCAACAGTTAGTCTGTTGCACCACTTAACTACCTCATTTGGCTAGGTGTGCATTAAGGATAATATCCCACATACTTACAATGCTAAGCAAAACTAAGGGGAAGAAATGCATTCCCATAATTTCAGCTATTAAAGAAATTATTAGCCTTTTATTTTTAGCCAAATGATGGTGTAGGAATGACTAGAGGTAAAAACTGAATGTATCCTGCTTGGGAATTTCCATGGCATTTTGTTATGCCCTCTTATTCATAGTCAAATCAAATCAACAAGCATTTAATAGTCATTTACTATATGCCAGGTATGATCTTAAGTTCTGGAAATGTAAACTAAAAATGAAAATACAGTAATAGTGAACCTTAGCAGGGTAAGATCTGGTTTTAAGTCATTATAGAGCAGAACTTTGGAGAAAGATCTTCTGTAAATTTCCCCCATGGACTTTATAACTACCAACAACTACCACTGGCTCAGTAAAGCCCTATCCCCTTACCATCTGTTGCAAGTAATATTTTAATATCTTCCTTAAAGATTAACCCCTCTTCTGCTCTCTCTTTCAGTTCATCCTTCATAACTCAGACACAATTACTTTTCTTATAGAAAAATTTGTTCATATCATTACTCTCATATCACTTAGCCAATTTTTAGTGGCTTTCAAGTAACATTCAAGGCTTTATATTGGATGCCATCATTTTATCTTTTCAGTGTAATTTCATACTATTCTCCCACCCCAATATTTTCCATTTCAATTAAGCAGGACTACTTTCCCCCCTACAAAACATGTTCTCTGCTACAACCCCATTGCTTCTGCTTACATTGTTCTTTATATCTACAATGTCACTGTCACCTTTTACCTGTTGAGTCCCTACTTAAAAGAAATTTCCTCTATGCAGCCTTCTATAATTCCTCTGTCTGGTAACAACCTTCATCCTTGGGTCTTACATAAAACTGTGGGCTGTGACTAATGAATTTATCATGTGGTAGGATAATTGGATCCAGAATTTGAAGAAGCAGCCTCAGAGACCACTTAATCCAGCCTCTTTATTTTTCAGAAGAGGAATGGAGGTAAAAATACTTTGCAAAGATGATAAAGATAGTGATTAGCCGAACTGGGATTCAGATCCTTTGGCTCTGATGTCTGTATCTCTTTCCATTCCACCATTTTGTTTATGCAATTCTTGTGTGGTATGGTAAATATACCACTGGGCTTGGAGCCAGAAGGACCTGAGTTCCAATATAGCCTCAGACTCTTATTAACTGTAGGACCCTAAACAATTCACTTAATCTCTGCTCAATTCCTTATCTCTAAGTAGGAGTGATAAAGCACCTACCTTGAAAGGTTGTTCTGCATCTAAAATGAGAAAATATTTCTAGGATACTTTACAAACTTTAAAATCATATTTTGTTGTTGCCATTGATTGTGTCAGTTGTATCCAAGTTTTTGTGACTTATTAATTATGCTATATTATTATATATTAATTAATAGCATATTATATAACATTATTGTATATTGTATATCATACAATAATAGTGGTATATCATGTTATAAAGATACTATATGTAATTATATCCACAGACCAATATTATATTAAGCTTATATATTTGTTATATATGTGATTGTATATGATGTATATATATATATATGTATGTATTTGAATGTGTATATACTCACACATATATCCCTGCATTATAATTCCTACAATAGAGTAAGAACAAGAGAGAACTTTAAAAGTCAAAATAGTACAATCCACTGTCCTTACTATGCAGAGATGGAAACTGAGTCCCAGAAGGCTTATAAGACTTGCCTGAGATAATATAGATGGTGAATGACAGAGATGGGATTCCAGTTCAGGAGCTTTGATTCCCAATTCAGAATTTTGTTACTGTGGCAGACTGCTTTTCTCATTAATTAAATTTTTTAGGACTATTTTAAAATTACCTGTCTAAACATCATACTAGGCAATTAATAGCTCTATGAGAAGAGGAACTGTGTCTTATTTAAATGTTTTATCTGCCATACAGCCTTGCCTGGTGCTCTGCACACAGTCAATACTTAGAAAATATTTGGTCAATGCTTTTTCTTCTTCAGAGATCAAAGCAGGCTCAGAGACCCCCACAAAGGATTGTAATGCATTCATTACAATAAAACTTTGATTTCTTGTCCTATATACACAAAAACCCTACAAGTAAGTCAAAGGCACACTTAGGAGAGACCTGAGTGGCGGAATGATAAAGGGAAAATAACACTAGCTTAGGAACCAGAGGGTCTGAATTCATACTTCAACTCTGCTATCTACTTCCTCTGTGACCTTGAAAAAGTCATTTAACTTTGGAAGAGAAGAACCTCAATTTCCTCATCTATAAAATAAAGCAGTTAGATGAAATGGCCTTGAAGTCTCTTTCCATCTCTGTATCTTTGATCCTGTGAATTCTAAAGTCTACTCCTAAATCCTCTTTCTGATTCTATGCCCAGAAGACCAAAGACATAAAATTCAAAGAGTGAATACTGTGATTGGTCAAATTATGGATTTGTGGTATAGCTGGAATGAGAAAAGATAAAAAGTTTTACAGAGTCAACTTATGAAAAAAAAAGTTTAACAAAACTAATAAATTTATGAAAAACTTTCTCCTAAAAGCTGCTGACTCATCATCTCCTGGAAATATTGCCATGAGGAACCTATTATATTAGGTCTTCAGCCCAAAGCCTCTTATTTCTATGTCAGAGAACGGATTTAAAAAAAAAAAAAACCAACATTCCCAAGGGGCCCAAGCTACAAACAGGAATGTTCTGGCCAAGAATGCCCAACAACTGCTTTACTTCCATGAACCATAGGATCCCTAAATATATATTCCCTCCTTCCTTCCTTCTTTCTTTCCTTCCTTCTTTCTTTCCTTCCTTCCTTCCTTTCTTCCTTCCTTCCTCCCTCCCTCCCTCTCTCCATCCCTCCCTGTGGACCCTTCCCACCTTGACCTCACTCTCCCAGCATATCCACCAAAGGACTATGTCAGAGTCAGGTACAGTGGGTCTGACTGTGGCTGATCAGACTAATACAAGCTTGGAGTGCTCTGCCACAGGTCAGACACAAACAGTTCCTGTGAACATTTGGGATGGATTCTCTAACTCCGCACTCACAGTTCTGTATTAATTCAACTCTGCACAACACCTTCTCCAATGAGAGCACACCATGCTGGGCAATCCTGTGCCAGTATCTCCCGTGTCATACAATCAATTCTAAACTTCTTAAGAGAGCTCTTGAGAGGGTCCTTGTATAGCTTTTCTGACCTTATGAGTGCTTACCCTGTGTGAGTTCTCCATAAAATAATCTTTTGGGCAAGCATACGTTTGGCATTTGAAAAATGTGGCCAGCCCAACAAAGTTGTGTTCTCTGCAGGAGAGTTTGAGGAGATAAGACTGGAAAGATGAGATTAAAAATGGTTAAGTTTGAGAAAGGCTTTAAAAGAAAAATAGAGCAATCTGTAGTCAATCATGTTATTGTTGTTATTGTCATAGTGACAAGAGGAAATCACTGGAGTTTATTGAGGAAGGAAATGATATGGATAATAATGTTGGCAGTTAAGTGGAACACATATTGGAGAGGAGAGATATAAAGCAGGAGACCAGTTAGGAAACCATTGTAACAATTTTATTGAGATACGAGGAAGGCTTAAACAAAGGCTGTGGCTGGGTCAGTAGAGAAAACAGGTCAGACTGAGAGCTATTTTTGAGGCAAAATGGCAAGATTTGGATAGTAGTGAGTGAGAAATGAGGGATTGAGGATAATACTGAAGTTACAGCCTTGGGAAACTGAAAGAATAGTAGTTCATCAACAGAAATGGACAATTTTGGAAGAGGGATGGATCTAGAATAAAAGATAATTATCCATTGAATATGCTGAGTTTGAAATATCTCTGGGACATCCAGTTTGAAATATTCAATAAGCAGTTGATGATAGAGTCCTGAAACTTAGGAGACTGGAACTGGGTAGATAGATTTACATTTCACGTGCATAGAAATTATAATTAAACCATGGGAGTTGATGAAGTAACCAACAAAATATTTAGATACAAAAGAGTCCTAGGCAGAGATTTAGGGAATAATCATAGAAGACATTGTATGGATGATGATCTAGTCAAAAAATTGAAAAGGGGAAAAAGGTATCATGAAAAATTGGATAGGAGAATATCCAGAATAAAGGGTGACCAAAAATGTGAAATGAATCAGATAGAACAGTTTCATTGGAGTACTGAGGAGTGAGTGAGAGGAGAAGAATAGGCAGTTATTTCTAGGAGTTTGAGAAAGGGAGGAAACAGATCTAGGGGGATAGCTTAAGGGAATGGTAGTATTTGATGATGGTTTTTAGAAGATGGGGAGAGTTAGGGATATTTCAAGATAGTATAGAAGAAGGAGAGACTGGAGATTAGAGAAAACTATGATTTTTAAGGAAATAATTTGCTCAAGAAGATGGGAAGAGTTACAATTAAGGACTCGTAGATATTGGCTTTGGTAGGAAGAACTACATTTTGTCAAAGACCTGAAGAAAGAACAGGAATTGGCATTAATGATATTTAAGATGAAAAAAAGAGAGTTCATGGAGAATGGTCTAATTTTGTTCAGTAATAAAAAGTTAAGGTCTTTAGCAGATTGAGTGGGAGAGGAACAGTTGTGGAAGACCTGTGGAAAGACTGGAAAGTTTAGAATAAATTTGGGAATTCAATTAGCAAGGATAAAGATTGTCTTCTCTTATGAGGACCCAACTGAGATAAGATAATGTGATTTTCTTTAATTATTATCAACAGCTTCTGTTTAAGAGTAGAAGGGGTTAATTATAGAAATAATTCTGGATTGTGGATAGAGATTTGATTAAGAAAGAATAAAAGGACCTGCTGCCATGAGGACCCAGCTAAAATCATAAATTGCCTCTGGTGGGGAATAGTGGGAGATAATGAACAAAAAGCATTAAAGATTATTCTTAGGTTGGAACACTAGGTATATTTAAGAATGATAGTACATTTGACAGAAATAAATAGAGGTAGGTTCAGGAAAACACACAGCTTTCTCTTATTTGTATTGATCAGTCCCCCAAAGTGAAGGACTTGAATTCTGTGTATTATATGTCTTGCACAGTACCCAGAACAGTGCTTCTTCATACACTATTTTGCTATTAAACATGATGATGGTTAGCAGTGATGTGCTTCAGCTATCTGTTGAACAATTGCTCTTTAGAGATGACAATTTTCAGATCAAATATAAGTTAAATAGAATTGGCTAGAACCCAAGTAACATTACCTCCTTCAAACAATTTGGATTGATTTGTGCCCTTTGCTTTGGGTGACTTATTTATTTATTTTTCAAATCAAAAGCTAATAAACAGGTCAAAAATGTCAGTGGATAATTCCCTGCTGCTTCTTAGACAGGAGACCTGAGCAAGTTATGCCAGGGGCTTAGAAGGAATATGCTAGACTAGCAAAGACTCAGACTTAGAATCTGGTGGGAAATTAATGCAAATAATTTCTTTAGTAATGAAATGTTGAACTAGATGCAGAAGAGTCAAAGCTTTTTATCACTAGGACTCAGGCCACATAATTACTCTTGGTAGCTATTATTTTTAACACATACTTTGATCATGGACAAGTCATCTACCTCTGTATTTTCCTGTGAAATGACTTCCTTCTTACATTTAGCCTTGAAGTTGTCCCTGATGGCTGTGCATATGCTATTTGTACAACATAGAAGTAGTAATTACAATACCTGCATGAATGAATAAATCAACAAATGAATCAATCAGTTAATTAATCCATGAGTATTTTTAAAAATACCTACTAAGTGCCAGAAAGTATGCTGGGCATGGAGGCTACAAAGGCAGAAATAAAACACTCTTACCCTTGAGGAATTTGCATCACATCAAGGAAGGAAACAGTTCATATAAGAAGGAATGAGGGTTAGAATTGATCTTAGGATTCCAATGAAACAGGGAATTTCTCAGTGAGGAAACTTCCTCTGTCAGTGAGTCGGAACTTTCTCTGAAACCAGTCTTGGTGACTTGTCCAGAGCAATGAGAAATGAAGTCCCTACCAGAGTCACACAGGTACATTTGTTAAAAATCCAGGTCTCCTGGATTGAATACACGCTCTCTGAGGAGCATCTCCAGTCGTTCCGCTCTATGCCTTGCCACTGGACCCAGATGGTGACTTTGCACAATCCTCCCTCATATAAATCCATCATCTCCCTGATATCATGGTCCTCACTGAGAAGGAAGGACATCCAACTGCAACAATGACCAGTTCTTTATCTAGTATGTCTTCTTGCCTCTATAGACATACAGATATTGCAAATTTTGCAAAATAAATGAAAGGTGATTATTTCGTGGGGTGGGAGGGAGATCATGAAAAGCCTGATATAAAAGGTGGTACTTGATTTAAGTTTCAAAGGAAGCTAAAAAGGAACCCAGTGGCTTTCCGTCACAGCCCACTGGGTTAGATACCTGTTTCTCTCCATTGGGGTAAGTGGTGATCAAGTAAGAAGAACTCCTGATCTCTATTCAATAGTCTCCAGCCCACACCAGGGCCATGAATCAGTCAGCTAGCCCTCCTTTATCTACGTAATCTAAATTCACAGTGCTTGCTTCATGTAAATGGTGCTTTATCTGGCTGGAAATGTGAATCCTGTCAGTAGCACTGGGCTCCGTCATGCTTATCAGAAATACATTATCAAGTGGGGATTAGACCGAGGCTGGTGCTAGTGCTGCTGTCCATGCTGGAGGAATAATGAATAATGAAAATTCCAGGGCCTAGAGACAAACACAATTGACAGGCCAGGAAATGTTTGAGTCACCCTTTCACTCACCTTAATGTGACAAAGTCAGCTTCTCAGAAGGCTTTCCACTTCATTCACCAGGGCACAGGCTGTGTAGGAAGTGTGGGAAAGAAGGGGTGATGGAGGTGGGAAATGACCCCCCCCCCCCGATGCCGGCTCTCCTATCTTTGCACTGTGCCCTCAAAGGCCCATACTTATCAGTGGAACTGCTGCCAAGGAACCAACCCATGGGGGAAAGCAGATGATAGGGAACAGGAAGGAGAAACCATCCTTGAGTCCAAATCTGACTCAGTCTCAAGAGGCTGTTAAGCAACCTCTCTCAGAGATACCCACCTATGAGTGCCAGGATGTGGGATGACTGTGAGACTTAATTCAAACTTTAAATTCATCAATTTTGCTTGTAATTAAGTTGGCTTGAAAGACCTGAGTGAATTGAACAATACAATGAAATGGTTCAGATTAATATGTCAAGGACTATTTTAATTTTTAAAAGTCTTTCTCCTTCGTTTTGTTATTCTTGTGGGTTGGGGTGTGTGTGGGGGGTAATGGAAAAAGATGCCATGGCTATGAGGGACACCAGGGAGAAAAATAACATTTCTGAATGCAGGCAGGTAATAACAATTGCTCTTTCTCTCCCAGTCTGTCCCAAAGAGACAAAAATGCACTTTAATCTCATAATCTTATATATGTATATATTGCTGAGGCAACTGGTGTTAAGTGACTTGCCCAGGGTCATACAGCCAGTTAAGTGTTTGAGGCCAGATTTGAACTCAAGTCCACCTGGCCAGGGCTGGTGCTCTATCTACTAGTGCCCCCATCTAAAGTATATATATTTTTAAAATTACCTATTTCACAAAAAAAGAAAAAAAGTTGAAGCTCTTGCCTTTCCCATTATGGAAACTAGGTCGTGCAATGGATAGAGCACTGGGCTCAGAGTTAGGGAGACCTGAATTCAAAACCAGCCTGAGATACTTATTATATGATTCCTGGCAAGTAATTCAATATCTGTTTCCATTTTTTCATCTATAAAATGGAGTTTAAAAATATCACTTACTTCTCAAGGCTGTTGTGGTAATAAAATGAAATAATGTTTATAAAGTGATTTGCAAATATTAAAATAGTATTACTATTGTTGCCCGGAAGAAAGGAGGATGGAGTGTTGTATGAAATCCTGGGGTTTGAGATGAAAAGAAGGGGAGATGAGGGAGCATTTTTTATGGACTCATTTTCTCATTAAAAGAAATGATGTCCTCACTGAGAGGGTGGGGGAAGGAGAGTAGTAGAAGAGATTTAAAAAAAAGGGTTTTGTACCAGCTTCTTATTGAAGTGAGATTAGTGATCATTTAGTATCTTGTGTGGGTAGAAAAAGTGAAATATCTTCCTGTAAGGAGGGTCCCACTGAGAATATTAATTTGAATATATACATGTACATATACATATATATTGTACTATATTGTGGAAATGCTTGTTTTATTCCATTATTAAAATTAAATTAAAATATGTGTGTACATATATGTATGTGCAAATAAATATTTAGATGTATACCCAATGCACATTTATATCTATATACGTATACATATGTGTATACATGTGTGCGTGCATGCATGTGTGTGTGTGTTGGCTTTACTATATGAGTTCCTCTAGTTCTATTCAGGAGCATTTGAATAGGAGTAGAGGAAGGGACTAGGAGAAGTAATCTAGTAATCCAGTATGGAGGTTGGCAAAGGCTAAAAAGAGATAGAACATATCAGTGATGGATCTGAGGGTAGAGAACAATGTAGAATTGATTTGCTTAATGATCACAGGGTTGAGATTGGGAAAGAAGAAAGATAAAATCACATGAAAAATGGTTGGAGAAAGTGCTAAAGCTGGTCAAGGGATTAGAGATCCTGATGAAGATAAAGATTAGATTTAAGAGGAGTAAAATATTGTGAAAGATGGAAAAACAGGAAGTTATCAAATAGAGGGATATTAGAACTTTTTATTATGGAAGAAGGACACATAACTCATGGGAAGATGCAGCATGTGACTGTACATTTTCATTTGAAATACTGGAGTTTATACTCTCTAATTTATGGATATATATGTGTGTGTGCATGTATAATGTATGTGCATATATGAATGTATACATGTGTGAATATATATATATATATATAAATTGTTTCTTTATTTCATTATGTTACATTTCATTATTTTTATTCTTTTTTTTTCCTTTTTAATTAAAGCTTTTTATTTGCAAAGCAAATGCATGGGTAATTTTTCACCCTTGCAAAGCTTTCTGTTACAAATTTTTCCCTCCTTCCCCCATCTGCTCCCCAGAGGGCTGGAAGTCTAATACATGTTGATTATGTTAAAATACTTGACAAATCGAATGTGTGTATACATATTTATACAGTTATCTTGCTGGACAAGAAAAATCAGACATACAAGAAGAAAAAAAAATCTGAGAAAGGAAACAAAATGCAACCAAACATCAATAGAGAGCATGAAAATGCTATGTTGTGGTCGTTTCACTCGTTTCACTCAGCATCAGTTCATGCAAGTCTCTCCAGGCCTCTCCGAAATCATCCTGTTGGTCGTTTCTTATAGAACAATAATATTCCATGACATTCATATACCATAATTTATTCAGCCATTCTCCAATTGATGAGCATCTATTCAGTTTCCAGTTTCTAGCCACTACAAAAAGGGCTGCCACAAACATTCTTGCACATGTGGGTCTCTTTCCCTCCTCTAAGATCTCTTTAGGATATAAGCCCAATAGAAACACTCCTGGGTCAAAGGGTATGCACAGTTTGATAACTTTTTTTTAAATTTTATTTTATTTGCAAAACATATGTATGGATAATTCTTCAACATTAACCCTTACTTTCTGTTACAGATTTTTCTCCCCAGCTCCCCACCCCTCCCCTAGATGGCAGGATATCCACTACATGTTAATTATGTTAAAATACTTGACAAATCAAATATATGTATACATATTTCCACACTTATCATTGTTGTGCAAGAAAAATCATATCTACACAAAAGACATATCAGATAAAGGAAACACAATGTAAGCAAACATCAATCGAGAGTATGAAAATGTTATGTTGTGGTCCACATTTCACATCCCTCTCTCTGGGTGTATATGGCTTTCTTCAGTGAACAATTGGAAGTGGTTTGAAACATTTCATTGTTGCAGAGAGCCATGTCATCAGAATTGATCATCATATAGTATTATTGTTGCCGTGTATAATGATCTCCTCGTTCTGCTCATTTCACTCAGCATCAGTTCATGCAAGTCTCTCCAGACCTCTCTGAAATCGTCCTGCTGGTCGTTTCTTACAGAACAATAATATTCCATAACATTCATATACCATAATTTATTCAACCACTCTCTAATTGATGGGCATCCCTTCAGTTTCCAGTTTCTAGCCACTACAAAAAGGGCTGCCACAAACATTCTTGCACATGTGGGGCCCTTTCCCTCCTCTAAGATCTCTTTGGGATATAGGCCCAGTAGAAACACTGCTGGGTCAAAGGGTATGCACAGTTTGATAACTTTTTGAGCACAGCTCCAAATTGCTCTCCAGAATGGCTGTATCCGTTCACAGTTCCACCAACAATGCATCAGTGTCCCAGCCTTCCCACATCCCCTCCAACATTCATCATTATCTTTTCCTGTCATTTTAGCCAATCTGACAGGTGTGTAGTGGTACCTCAGGGTTGTCTTGATTTGCATTTCTCTGATCAATAGTGATTTGGAGCACCTTTTCATATGATTATAAATAGTTTTAATTTCATCCTCTGAAAATTGTCTGTTCATATCCTTTGACCATTCATTGATTGGAGAATGGCTTGAATTTTTATAAATATGAGACAATTCTCTATATATTTTAGAGATGAGGCCTTTATCAGAACCCTTAAATGTAAAGATGATTTCCCAATTTATTGCTTCCCTCCTAATCTTGACTGCACTGGTTTTGTTTGTACAAAAACTTTTAAACTTAATATAGTCAAAATTATCTATCTGGTTTTCAATTAAGAGTTCCAGTTCTTCTTTGGACATAAATTTATTCCATCTCCATAGGTCTGAGAGGTAAACTATATTACGTTCCTCTAATTTACTTATATATCATCATTAATATTGTTGTACTCTTTTGGTTAAAAACTCATCTTTTCTACTTATTTCTTGTGGAGTACAGACCTGATTGGTCTGTCCAGATCAGTTTGCCTCCCCACTCCCAGTCCTGGCCAAGCTAAGGTGATACACATAAGGGTTTATAGAGTTGGAAGAAATCCATTCCTTTATGGTCTTCAGTAACCAAATAATAAAAAATATGCATATACATATAAATATATAGTACATACATATGTATGCACACATACAATTTGAGTTTCCCAATAACTCTGTGAAATAGATATTATTGCATGCTCAATTTTGCAGATGAGGAAGCTCAGATCAAAAGAGGCTCCCTTGCTTAGGTTACAGAGTTCATAAGTGCCTCTGAGGTAGGATTTGAACTCAGGTTTCCTTGACTTTGAATATGGTATTCTATCTGCAATGCCACCTAGATGCCTGAGATATTTCTGTACTTCAAAGGTATGAATTATTAATTCCATTTGTGAGAAGTAGATTTCACAAGTTCCCATTAAAAATTATTGATATCTTTTATTTTTACATTACATTACCTTTAATTGATAGATATCTTTTGTTTTTATATCACCTTACCTTCATTTCCAAATATATCTCCTGCCAGTAAGCCATTCTTTATCACAAAGAATTTTTTAAAGGGTAGAACAAAAAAGCAATTCAGCAAAATTGAGCGACATATCAACCAATTCTGACAGTATAGTGAATGACTCATACACAATGGCTGCCAGATCTGCAAAGAATGGAAGGAGAAGAATTTTCTCATCTCTTCTTCAGGGCCAACCTTAGTCATCATTATTACAAAGTGCTCAGTATCTCTCTTTTCTTGTTATTTCTACTTATGTTGTAGTCATTGTATGGTTTTCTTCTTTCTTCTTCTTTTTCTTCTTCTCTTCTTCCTCCTTGTTTTCCTCCTCTTCTCTTTCTCCTCCTCCTCCTTTTGTTAGTTAGACAGTATTTTATAATGGTTACTATATGCAAGGTACTGTATTAAATGCTTTACAATTATTATCTCATTTGATCCTCAAAACAACCCTGGGATTTATATGCTATTATCATTCTTATTTTGCATATGAAACAAAGACAGTTATGTGATTTACTTGAGGTCACACATCCAGTTAATTGAGGCTGGATTTTAATTCAGATATTCTTGACTCCAGGTTTGATATTATATCCACTATATCATCCAGCTGCCCCAATCCTCTTCATTCATTTATATTTGTCAATTAGCCCATGGATCAATAATTCCCTTCTAGGTGGGGCACAGTCTGGATCACACTTGTAACTTCTAGAGGCTGTGTTCAGTCAACTCTCACATCTTTCCATTTTTCCCTGAGCTCTTCCTATTTCTATTTATCATTTTTATGGTGAAATAATATTGTTACTTTCATGTTCCATATTTGTTCTTCAGTAATGGGAATTTTATTTGTTTCCAGATTTTTTAAACCAACTATTTTTGTTCTCTTTTCTGTTTTCATAATTACAAATAAGAGCTCATGGGCATATTGAAATAATGGCATGCTTTCCATTTCCCCAGTTCCTCAATAATTAAACTGGACCATTTCAAAATATCCTGTGTAACCCTCAGATTCAAAGATTTGAAGCCTAAATTCTTGCCTAAAACTGCAAAATGGAGCTTCTTAAGCCCACTTTAATTCTCTGACTCCTTTCATATCTTTTTTGATTGGTTCCAGAAATCAGATTATGTAATCAAAATAGTAACTCCTTTTATGGAATTAGGCACATTCCTAGCCTCTCTAAGCAACAGAGGATTGGGTAAACAAGGAAGAAATCTTTTGTCAAACTTTTGACTTAGGAGTCTGTTTCCTAAAAGGAGTCCAAATGAGATTCATATTGACTGAAGGGCAAATTATAGTATACTCCATGCTACAGGGTAGAGATTCATCTAGTTCATGAAATTAACTTGGTTTTTTTACTATTCAGCCAACTAGAGGTAACTCTCTTACTTCTCTCATCCTTCATGAACCAAGTATCTTTTTTGAATGTTTATTCAGGTACACCATTAGATATGGCTAGATCCCTCAAATCCAATTTTAGTTGGACTGAATACTCAGAAATATATCTCCAATACTTCCTTAGAAATCCAATTCCAGTCAACTCCTTAGTATGTTCTCCTCTGGTTTTTCAATTTTCCCTTGTAAATTCACTTCATTTTTATTTTTTTTTAAATAATAACTCTCTCCAATCGTTTTCTCTCGTTCTCATTTCCTACTCATTCACATCCTATATAATTTAGGCCCAATTTGTCTACCCAAGATGTGTTATCTGTCAATCTTCTCTGAACCATTAAAAGGCTAAATGTCTGTGCACCTGCATTTATATTAAACATTTGAAAGATGCTTTCTGTTTATGTCAGAAATGGATCTTTAAAATTTATATGTAGTTGTGAGAGAAATTATTTGATAGTAATTATATAAGTATGTTAGAGTAGAAAAAAATCCTGTATTTTGAAGTCCAGAAGACCTAGGTTAAGTTTTTTCTTCTAATGCTTCCTAGTTATATGACAATGGGCAAATTAGTTAACTTCCATGAATTTTAGTTTTCTCATGTATAAAATAGGATAATACTACCTGCTTCAAGAGGTTGTTTAAAAATCAATAATATGTGCAAAAAGCTTTACATACTTTAGAGTGCTGGGAAAATGTCAATTATTATTATGTCTATTTAAGATGAAGAAACAGACTTAAAAATTAATCCACAATCTCACAGAGGGAAATCAAGGACACAAAAAGTAGAATTAGAACTCATGCTCATTTATATTGTGATCAGAGCTGCTTTTATCTCAAACGGATATAACAACCTTGATATTCTCTTTGTGAACATTTTCCCTCTCTGAAAACCATAAAATTTTAACTCTGAGTTTGGATGCCTTAAAGCAATACTTCATTGCATGTACATGTTGATGGAAAAATATTTTGCATGATTTCACATACATTACTGTTCAATCATTTTTCAGTTGTGTGTCTGATTCTTCATGACACCATTTGGGATTTTCTTGGCAAAGACACTGGAGTAACTTGCCATTTCCTTCTTCAGCTCATTTCACAGATGATGAAACTGAGGAAAGCAAGATTAAGTCACTGAACCAGGGTCACACAACTAGTAAGTGTCTGTGGCCAGATTAGTTTTCCTTCATGGTTATTCTTCCTGACTCCAGGCTCTGGTGCTCTATTCACTGTAGCACCTAGCTTCCTTATAATATGTATAATCTTTTTCAAATTGTTTGCTATCTTGGTAGGGGAAGGGTGATGAGGGGGAAGAAAAAACAGAATTTGGAACTCGAAATTTTAAAATGATGTTAAAATTTGTTTTTACATATAATTGGGAAAAATAAAATATTATTCACAAAGTATACATGTTAGGAAAAGAAGTAGGAATCAAGAGTTGGGTTCTAAAAAATAGTGTCATAAAAACTTAGCTATGATAGCTGTATGTTTATCCTATGGCAACTATTCCATAAAGATCCCAAAGCCCTCTTGAAACATTAATCCTCAGATGCACTGGAGGTAAATAAGTGTTATTATGTATGCCTTTCAGGTGGATAAGAAAAGGTAAAATGCATCAGATTGAGAAATGCCAGATGTCAAAATCAAAAGTAATCACTACCTTTAGAAGAGTGAAATAACTTGCTTTATTTGAGTTATCCAAAGGATATCAACAGTGTTAATGTCACTCCTCCATTTCTTTTAATTTGGGTTATTACCTTAGATTTGTACTATTGTGTGCAATTCTAAATTAATTATTATACTCTTATGTCTAATTTTGGTTAGCACTTTAATTATGAAGTCATTTTGGCTTTTAGTAGAGTTACAGCTGAAGTTAATGAACAGTATTTACTTTCATTAATGACAATTTTCATTACTCTTCCCTTCCATGATACCCATTCACTGAAAGCTTTCAGACCTAGGGCGACAAAAATCCAATAATGAAAATGTTATAGAATAAGACTATGATCATAGTTTTGGAACTGAAAGGGACCTGAGAAGAAATCATGTCCAAATGCCCCATTTTAGAGATGAGGAAAATTATTCCTAAATATTGTGACTAAGCTGCAAAATCAAAATTTGAATCCATGCCCTTTGGTTCAAATATTTCTTTCTTTATAATGTACCATATCATTCTTTGGGGAGCATAGGTACAACTTGAATGATCTGAATTTTGAAGGCTTGATGAAAAGATAAAATATTGAGGGAAAAAAAGACCTTATGTCATTGATTAGTGCTTAAAATTTTAGGTATTGCTTTAGTAAACATATTCTTTATCTTAAGCCCACTAACACAAATTATACCGTCCTGAGCATAAAACCTAAGTCTGTTATATTTTCATGATGTCAATCTATTTGAAAGGAGTGAAAAATATAGCCTTTTATCTGATTTTTTTTTTGTCTACAACCCATGAAGCAGCAGGATTTTTAGAGATAATCTGGAAGATTGATAAAATTTCAAATTTTTCTTTAGGCTGCTTTGTGTCCTATTGATTTTGGTCAAACTTTTTTATATTGGGTTGTGATAAAATATTTCACTGTATTTATAGAAAAAAGGAGTGCCAATTGTTATTTCACATTCTCTAAATAGGATGGTATTCTTTTCCATTAAAATTAGTCCTTTCTTTTAACTTAGGCAGGCAAAAACTCATTCATTTAGAACTTTTAATTTTGAACTAAAATCCCACCTGCTACAGAAAGCCTCTTCCCATCTCTCCTAATTCTGAATATTTTGTTTAAAAATTGTCTTATTTATATTGCATGTAGTTTGTACATATTTTAAATTGCCATTTCTTTCTTTTATTGAGACTTCCTTGAAGGGAAAGTCTATATTTTTTTTTTCTTTTTTTCTTTTTCCAGGAGCCGTAGTGCTTAGCAAAGTACATAGCACATAGCAGATGCTTAATAAATGTTTATTGACTAAGTGATTAATCTGCTGTTTTGGATTGATGCAAATTCTACCTGGCCTACATTAAAGTTCACTCATACCCATATTTAAAGAGAGTTGCTGAGTAAATAAATTATAACAACAATAATAATCACCATTTCTAAAGGGTATGATAATTTACAAAGTGTTCAATACATTATACATTGTCTTATTTGAAAGCATTGGACATATTTGACCTATTTAAGAGAACAAATTTGTTTTTTAAGGATTTTAACACATTCTTAGTATGCAAATGGATTTTTATAACAAAGCTTAATTTTAAAAACAGGGCATGTAGCACTGCTGTTACAAAACTCTATTAGCTTACTGTATGTAGGCCAATGTGTCAAGATGTTATTCTTTTTCAAATAATCTCATAGTGGGGGCTAAATGAATACTTGTTGAACAGAATTGATTTCTGACTTTCCAACAATCCAAATGGTCTTTCTTTTTCATAAATGTGAGTTTGCTAAATTATGTTGATCTTCATTTTTAAACATTTTAAAAAACATTTTTAAAGTTTTGAGTTCCAAATTGTATCCCTCATTCCCTCCCTATCCTCTTTCCTCTTTGAGATGGTAAATAGTCAGATATAGATTATACATGTGCAATTATGTAAAACATTCCATATTTGTTATTTTGTACAAGAAGATTCAAATAAAAGGAAAAACAAATGAAAGTAAAAAGAAGCATCCTTCAATCTGTATTCAAATGTTAGTTCTTTCTTTGGAGGTGAATAATATGCTTCATCATTAATCCTTTGAGATTGTCTTAGGCCATTATATTGCTGAGAATAGCTAAATTGTTCACAATCCTTCATCTAATAATATTACTTTTATTATGTATGATGTTCTCCTGGTTCTGTTTATTTTACTATGTATCAGTTCATGTAAGACACCAGTTGATGGGCATCCCTTTGTTTTCCAATTCTTAGACACCACATAAAGAGATGCTATCAATATTTTTGTACAAATAGATCTGTTCCCTTTTTTATGAATATTTTTGGGATATAGAATTAGCAGAAGTCTTACTGAATCAAAGGGTATACACACTTTATAGCTCTTTGGGCATAGTTCCAAATTGTTCTCTAGAATGATTGGAACAATTCACAACTATCCCAGCAGTAATTCAGTTTTCCCTTATCCCCTTCAACATTCAACATTTTGCTTTTTTTGTCATATTAACCACTCTAAGTATGAGGTAGCACCTCTGAGTTGTTTTTATTTGCAGTTCTCTGATCAACAGTGACCTAGAGCATTTTTTTATGAATATGGCTTTGATTTCTTTTTTGGAAAACTGCCCATTCATTTCCTTTGACCATTTATCAATTGGAGAATGATTTGAATTTTTATAAATTTGACTTAGTTTTCTATATATATGAGAAATGAGACCTCTATCAGAGACTAGTTACAAATTTCCCCAAGTTTTCACTTTTCTTTATAATTTTAGTTGAATTGGTTTTGTTTGTAAAAAAAAATTAAATTTAATATAATCAAAATTATCTATTTTATAATGTTTTCTGTATCTTCTTTGGTACTAAATTCTTTCTTTATCTGTATATCTGATAGATAAACTGTCGTAGGTTCTCTTAATTTGCTTCTAGTATAACTTTTTAATTTAAATCATGTAATTGTTTTGACCTTATCTTGATAATATATTGATATTATCTTGATGGTGGTCTATATCTAGTTTCTGTCACACTATTTTCCAGTTTCCCAATTTTTGTCAAATAATGAGTTTTTC
Source organism: Myrmecobius fasciatus (assembly GCA_023553655.1). NCBI lineage: Eukaryota > Metazoa > Chordata > Mammalia > Dasyuromorphia > Myrmecobiidae > Myrmecobius > Myrmecobius fasciatus. The sequence goes on from JAJPUD010000182.1 coordinate 375,405, forward strand.
CCCCTCATAAGCTTGGATTTGGGGGGTTGTTATATACTAGATTTCTATGCGATCTGCAATAATGTAATTTGTACTTAATCTATTCCACTGATCCACCACTCTATTTCTTAGCTAGTGTTTTGTTGATAATTCTTTTTTTTTTTTAATAAA
>JAJPUD010000182.1:380949-501172 GCA_023553655.1 Myrmecobius fasciatus
GGTGTAAAATATCAGGGCAGTTTTCTTTTATGATTTCCTGGAATATAATGTCCAGGTTCTTTTTTTCATCATGGCTTTCAGGAAGCCCTATAATCCTTAGATTGTCTCTCCTAGATCTATTTTCCAGGTCAGTTGTTTTTCCTAGGAGATATTTCATGTTTTTCTCTATCTTTTCATTTTTTTGTTTTTGTTCAACTGATTCTTGAAGTCTTGATGAGTCATTAATTTCCAATTGTTCGATTCTAATTTTTAATGTCTTATTTTCTTCAGTTACTGTTTTTAGTTCCTTTTGCAATTGACCAATTACATTTTTTTGTTCATTGCATTCTTTTTCCATTTTTTCTATTTTATTTTGCAGTGATCTCATTTCGTTTCCCCATGTTTCTTCTAACTCTCTTTTAAGATTTTTTATGCAATCTTCAAAGAAAGCCTTGTGACATGGAGACCAATTTATGTCTCTCTTTGGGGCTTTTTCTGGAGTTGCTTTACCTTTAGGGGCCTCAGGATTTGAGGTCTGTTCTTCCCTCTCTCCATAAAAGTTGTCTATGGTGAAAGCTCTTTTTGGTTTTTTATTCATTTTTTTTAAAGGTGTGAGGTCTGTTTAGGGCAAAGGTGGGACAGCTGCTTTAATTTGCCCTGGGGCAGTTCTGCTGATTGAGTTATTTCAGGAACTGGGCAGTTCTGCTGATTGAATTATGTCAGGGGCTGGGCAGCTCAGCTGATTGAATTATTTCTGGTGCTTATCAGACCTGTTGTTTGATTGATTGCTTTAAGGTGCTGTGTAATGGCAGCTAGTTACGATGCTCATCAGGGGTTCAGTGGTTCACAATCTATCCCCCTCAAAAGGCAGACCCTCCAAACCACCTGCCCACAATCAGGACAAATTGTTCCAAGAGGCTCGCAGAAGACTCCCAGGTGTGTGAAAAGCACAACCCTCCCACTCCTGTTCTGACTCCTGTTCCAGCTCCCTGCTCCAGCTCCCTGCCCCGGGCTCCCTGTGCTGCAGTCTGGGTTCAGTAGGCCACCCCCTGCCCCATTATAACAGACCTGTTTTGAGGTTCTTCCAGAGTATCTTCTTCTAGAATCGTGTTGTTCTCCGGATATTGTGGATTTTTTTGCTTCAGAATCAGTCTAGAGGCTTCATATTTTGTTGGTTTGAGGGGAGGTTACTGATAATTCTTTATATTACAGTTTATCTGCTACAGTTAGATCCCCTTCTTTTGCATGTTTTTTCATTGATTCCTTTGATATAACTAAGCTTTTGTTCTTCCAAATGAATTTTACTATCATTTTTTTTCTAGCTCTATAGAATAATTTTTGATAATTTGATTGTTCTGGCAGTGAATAAATATATTTAATTTAGATAGAAGTATCACTTTTTATTATATTGGCTTGGACCACTTTTGAGCAACTGATATTTTTCCAATTATTTAGATTTGACTTTATTTGTGTGAAAAATGTTTTATAGTTGTGTTCATATAGTTCCTGAATTTGTTTTGGCAGATAGACTCCCAAGTCTTTATATTGTCTAGAGTTATCTTAAGTGGAATTTCTCTTTCTATTTCTTGCTGCTAGACATTGTTGGTAACATACAGAAATGGTGATGATTTGTGTCAGTTTATTTTGTATCCAGTGAAACTGTTAAAGTTGTTCATAATTGCAAGTTGCTTTTAGTCGATTTTCTAGCATTTTCTAAGTATAACTTCATATCATCTGCAAAGAGTAATAGTTTTGTTTTCTAAATGACTATTCTAATTCCTTTTATTTTCTTCTTTTACTCTTACAAATAACATTTCTAGTACAATGTTAAATAATAGAGATAATAATGGCAGTCTTGCTTTACCCCAATTGTATTGGGAAGACTTGTAGCTTATCCCCATTACAGATAGTGCTTGGCAATAGTTTTAGATAAATATCACTTATCATTTTAAAATAAGCTCCATTTATTCCTGTGTGCAATAATGTTTTTAATAGGAATTGTCATATACTTTAATGAAATTACTGATTATTTCTATGATTTGTTCTTTGACACATTTGGTTTTTTTTAAAGATTAGATTATTTAATTTCAATTATTTTTATCTCTTTTTCTATTGTCCATTATTGAATGTAATTTTATTGCATTATGATCTAATAAAGGATACATTTACTATTTCTGCTTTTCTGCATTTGGTTGTGAGTTTTTAAGCCTTATTATATAATTAGAGGGGTAAATCAAGATCCACAACTAGCATAATTTTATTTTTCCTGTAATTTATTCAACTTCTCTTTCAAAAATTTATATGCTATACCATTTGGTTCATATATAGTTTTCCTGTAATTTATTCAACTTCTCTTTCAAAAATTTATATGTTATACCATTTGGTTCATATATATTTGGTATTGATATGACATCATTGTGTATGGTACTTTTCAGCAAGTTAAGAGTTTTTCCCTTTATCTCTTTTAATTAGATGTATTTTTGCTTTTATTTTGTCAGGGGTCATGGCTGCTTGCCTTGCTTTCTTTGCTTTAGTTAAAGCATAATAGATTCTGCTGCAGGCCTTTACCTTTACCCTATATATATATATATATATCTTGTTTAAATATATTTCTTGTAAATACTATATTGAAGGATTTTCATATTTAATACATTCTGCTATCCACTTCCATTTTATGGGTGAATTTCTCCCATTCACATTTATAATTATCTTAAATAACTAAATTTCCCTCCATGCTATTTTTCACTTGTTTATCCCTCCCTTTTACCTTCCATCCTTTTCTTTCTCACAAACATTTTTACTTCTGATCACTGTCTTTGTCAATATATCCTAACTTTTATCAATCCTTCTATCCCCTTCTATTATTCCTATCTTTTTAAAATTCCTTATAGGGTAAGATAGATTTCTATTTCTAATAGATTATGTATGTTATTCCCTCTTTGAGTCAATTTTGATGAGTAATGTTTAAGCTTTGCCCACCACCCCTACCTCCACTTCCTCAATCTTCTACTCAATTATATTAAATTTTTCATGTTTCTTTTATATGGCAAATTTATTCCATTCAATCTCCCTCTTCCTTCTTTCAGGGCAGTTTTTTTCTCATCTTATGGTTTTTTGGGGGAATATTATCCAAAATCATCTTATACCCATGTGGCTCTGCCTACATATACTCTAATAATAAAGAATTACAAAAATTGCCTTGTTATATATAAGTATAAATAGTTTAATCTTGCTGAATATTTTATATTTTCTCTTTCTTGTTTCTTACCTTTTTATTTTTCCTTTGAGTCTTGTATTTGGAGATCAAATTTTTTATGTAACTCTGGTTTAATTAGAAATGCTTGAAAGTCCTCTATTTTGTTAAATATTCATTCTCTCTCTCCCCGCTCCCATTCCCCCGGAAATTAGATTCCAGTTGTCAGGGTAGATATTTTTGGTTATAATCTTGATTCCTTTGCCTTGTAGTACAGCATATCCCAAGCCCTCTAGTTCTTTAATGTGGAAACTGCCAAATCCTGTGTAATCTTAATTGTAGCTCCACAATATTTGAATTGTTTCTTTCTATGTGCCTACAGTACTTTTTCATTGATCTCTGAGCTCGGAAATTTGTCTATGCTGTTCCTGGGAGTTTTTATTTTGAGATCTCTTTCAGGTGGTGATGCTTTCAATTTCTATTTTGCCCTCTGGTTCTAAAACAGTAGGACAGTTTTCTTCGATAATTTCTGGAAAGAAATTATTCAGGCTCTTTTTTTTTTTTTGATTTTGCCTTTTAGGCATTCCAATAATGCTTATATGATCTTTCCTGAATCTGTTTTTCTAGGTCTGTCTTTTTTCTTCTTCTTCTTCTTTTTTTTTTAACTCATGAAACATTTCAAATTTTTATTTTTTATTTTTTTTTAAATTTTGTTTGATGTTTCAGAGTTATTAGTTTCTACTTGTTCAATTCCAATTTTTAAGGAATTACTTTCTCCAGTGAACTTTTGTATTTCCTTTTTCATTTGGCTAATTCTGTATTTAGGGGGTTATTTTTCTTGGTAAATTTTTGTATATCTTTCCCTATGCTACTGTCTCTTTTTTCATGATTCTATTCTATTCCTCTCCTTTCTTTTCCTAAATTTTCTTCTATTTCTCTAATTTGCTTTTTAAATTTCTTTTTAAGCTCTTCTAGGAATTCTTTTTGGGCCTGAGACCAAATTACATTTTTTGAGATTAACATGTAGCCATTTTGACATTACTGTCCTAAATTTATGCGTTGATCTTACCTGTCACTCTAGTAACCTTCCATAGTCAATCTTTTATTTTTTTTTAATTTTTTGCTTTTTTGCTCATTTTTTCTGCCTTTTTGGTAAATTGGTGTTTTTATGTGAGAGTGGAGCTCTATGCAGTGTCAGGAACTTCTTGTGCTGGAGCTGTGCCTCTTAATGCTGGCTTTCACCAGGCTTCAGGGCTTAGCTGCTTGCTTTCTATGGGGTGAGGTTTCCCTTCTGGCTTGTACTGGGAGAGTAAAGACTTCCTATTGGCTTTCTCTGTTGGGGTTTAGCTGCTGCCCTGCCCCAGGAGTGGGGCCTTGCTGTGGTTGCTATGTAAACAAAGCCCCTCTGTTAGCAGACCCTAGAGGAGTAATTTTGTGGCTGATTTGTCTGAGGTTTGAGGCCAGGCTGCTGGATTGCTATGGAAACAGGTTCTTTGGGCCCAAAGTCCCCAAAAGAGGGGTCTTGCTCTTGGCCAGCCCGAAAGGCAGAGCTTTACTACTGGTCAGCACTGGGTGGGGGTGGGAAGTGTCGTTGCTGTAGGGCTTCACTGTGCTGCCTCGACTGCTCACCTCGACTGCTCATCAGCTAGGGGCTGATGGTCTGCAGAAGGGCCGGGCCTTGGTGCTGGACTTCCCCAGGCTTGGAACTCTGTTGTCTTCCCCCTGATGTGAAGAGGATTGCAACTGCTCTTGGCCCCTTCTCCCCTCCCAACCCAGTCAGATAGACTTTTCCTCCTGGACTAGTAAGTGCTTCCCTGTCGATTCTGAGGTGGTTTTCTAGTTACTTGGAGAGAAATTGGGAGGGCTTCAGAGGGTTCCTTCCTTATTCTGCCAACTTGGCCTGGAAAGTTTTTGCTGGGGTCGTTTTTACAAAGGTATAAAAAGCAATCAAATGTCTAAACCAAAGGAAAGGGAACAATAATTAAGGGAGAAATACAGGATGGAGTCTTATTTCTCCTTTTTTTGGAGAGTTTACATTAAATTTTTCATATGATCAATTGCTTAAATTGTGTTTTGCTTTTAATATTAAAATATTTTGCATTTCAACAGATTCTTTTAGAGACCTGGTTTCTGGCAGTTGGAACAAAATGGATAGTTAGAACAAAAGAACTAGATTGGAGGATAGGACCCTGTGGGGGGAAATGGCCATCAGCCTTCTTAAGAGGCAGTTATCTTGGTCAGGTAGTAAGCATTTACTGTAGGTCAATGATAATCTGCATTTATTCCGTGAAACCTGGATTGAATCTTTTCATTCAGCCTCAAAAGTTGGAACAGGAGCAGTTACTGGGTCTCCACTATGTGTCAGGCATTATGACAGATCTTAGGATTCTTGTTGTTCAGTAGTTTAGTCAAATCTGACTCTTCATGACCCAGTGAATATAGTCCATGGAGTTTTCTTAGCCCAGATACTGGAGTGGTTTGCCATCTCCTTCTCTAGTGGATTAAAGCAAACAATTGCCCAGTATCTGAGGTTGGATTTGAAGTCGGGTGTTCTGAGTGCAGGCTCAGGGCTTCATCCACTGACTCACTTCATTCTCCCCAAACACTAGAGAAAATGAAGCAGTTACTTCCCTCAAAGACCTTATACTGTAATGATAAAAACTCCTATTTACTGAAACTTTTACAATTCACATTGCACTTTTAAAAAAATAATGATTCTGTGTCAAGCTGTTCAAGATGTATCATTAATACGTTATTATCCCCATTTCATATATGGGGAACCTTAGACACAGCTAGTGTCAAAGCTGAGACGCTAACCCAGAGAGTCTAACATCAAGTTCCATGTCCTTTTTCACTTTACTAAATTGTTTGACCTTGAATATCTAATTAGCTTACCTAAGAGTTGTTTGATTACATGGTTGGGTTAATGGTGTGTGCTGTGAATAACACCAAGAGCCTTGGCTTTCTGAGGATGAAGGAGACTGGGTGTCAGACTTATTTTGGTGGCTCACAGAGGGTACTGCAGTCCCATCCTTCAGTTAAATGATAATTGCCCATTTTGTTCTAACCCCCAAAAACCAGTTCTCTAAAAGGATCTCTGTACAACATTCTATGCAATTAAGAACTTAATGCAAGAATCTCTTTACAACACTATATGCAATTAAGAACTTAATACATTCTTTCAGATGATAGTATCTTTCTTTTTACATCCCTACCCTCCTCCCTGCCCATAACTGTAAATATAGAGAAAAGAGTTTTTGTTTTGTTTGTTAGTTTATTTCCATAGTAAATGACAGATATCCACAGGAGAGATAACTCTTTTTATATTTAAGTGATGCCTGTGTTGAACTTGGCAAGTCACTTGAATTTTGTCTCCCCATCTCACCAATAACTAATAAAGAAGGCAGAAAAGAGAATAGAAGCCAGAATCATGATCTCATATGTAAGTGATATCACATTTTAGGATAATTAAATGCCCTTCTAACATTATCATCTCACTACTTGAATCATGGCCTAAGTCATTCAAATTGCTGAGGCTTCATTTTGCTGAGAAACATTCATCCTCAACTTGAGAAAGAAAAGAAGAAAAAAAAATACAAAGGAACTTGTGAAAAGTGCAGATGAGTTGGCTCTTATCAGCGTAATGGGCTTCCATTGGTCACTGGGTGGATGACACTAAAGGTGGCATCCGGGGAGCCAGCTTTCCTCACTGTATCCGTGGAAACCCTGTTGGAGACAGTGAAGGATGAATCTAACAGGAGTTCTGCACCTGCAGCTCCTAAGTCTCTCAGCATTTGCTTCCTCCCCCTCACTTCATTCACATCTTTTTATTAAATGAGCCTATTTGTCACCACCATCTCTCCAAGACAGCAGTCCCAAGGTTCTGATCTAAGGAGGAAATAAAAGTTTCCATTTCAAAAATTTGCAGAGCCAGAGCTTCAATACAGAGATGTCAGGGAAAAAAAACTACAGATGTGACAGGACCCTCAGAATTGAATGACTTAATTATTTCAGCAGCTGCTTTTTTTCCCTGGAAAACACAGCACAAGCAAAGATCTATTTTGTCTTCTTATGCCACTTAAATCCCTGATAGGAGAACCCCTGTTATCCTTTAATTAAGTATATGTTGTCTCAGAAAGACCTCAATAATAGTCTTTAAGTCTGACCTAAATGCAAGTTTTGCCTTTACAGAAAAATAATCATCCCACCAATAATTCACTTTCACCTCATTTCCAAAAAGTGCTTTAAAACTTATTCCTCCTTGAATCCTTCCTGGATTCACCAAACAAGAAAATGATGCTTTCCTTACTCTATCCAATTTGGACATGAAATTTCAGTCATCATTCTCCCCTTTTTCCATGCTAATTGTTTGCTTGTATACAAATTAGTTAAAGCACTTAATTAGTACACTATCTCACTTAGGAGCTTACTACTTGTGTGATCATGGGGAAGTAACTTTGATTCCGAAGCTCTCAGTTTCTTGATTTGTTATTTGAAGAGAAGTATATATAGGGCTACTAAGTAGTATAGGGGATAGAATGCTATGCTTAGAGACAGAAACTTGAGTTCAAGCCTAGCCTTAAATGCTTACTAATTATGTGACCCAGGGTAAGTCATTTAATTTCTATTTGTGTTAATCTACTGGAAGAGGAAGTAGCAAACCATTCTAGTATTTTTGCCAAGAAAAGCCCCTGGGCAGGACTAGCATGCCATGATAATGCAAGGTCATGAAAAGTTGCACATAACTAATGACAGAAAATAAGAAAAAATAGGAGAGGTTATACTAGAGAAGGAAAGACCTTTCAGCCTCTTAATTAACTATCATGAATTATTCTATGTTATATATATGTATTTCCAATATGCTTAATATGCTATATTTATATTTAATGTTGTTTATATATTATGTTACATAAAATATATATTGTATTGCATATATTATGCTACATTATGTTATATTGTTATATTACATTATATTATATTGTTATTATATTATATATAAAATAATATTTGTATTACATATTAACATTAAATAGATTATATTTATATCATATGTTCAATACTATATATATAATATATATTTATGTTTTATTTTAACCAACAAGGATGAACTGTTTAATGTAGGATGAGAAGGCAAAACAAATGAAAGGTGTGAAAGTTTTTTAAAAATTGCAAGATTTGAAAATATATTGAATAAATAGAATGAATGAAAGTGAGGAGTTGAATATAACATTTAGGTGTCCTTTTATAGTAAAAGGGGATTTCAGAATAGGAAAGGATTTGTGACATATTACGTATTTACATTTTAAGTTCTGATTTAGACATCCTAAATTTGATATGCTTATGGGACATCCAGTCTGAGATTTTTAAAGAACTTTGTGATGTGAGATTAGATATTCATAAGGGCAACTAGGACTGACTATATAGACCTGGGAATCATATACAAAGTAATAATAATTGCATTCATGGAAGCTAATGAGATTATCAAGAGATAGTATGTGAATCCATAATAAAGTTTTAAAGCAGATGCAAAACAAATATTTCTAGAAGGGGAAGTGAAAGTTTCTAGAGAAAGTAGGAGTGAACATAGTTTAAGTAAGAAGAAGCCATGCCAAATTAATTTCATTCTTTCTTTTGATACAGAAATGCTATAGACATTGCTTTAGACATTATATTTGGATTTTCGGTATACACTAAATTATGATAAGCTTGTGGGAAAGAGAGAAATTGAAGCTAAGAAATTGTATAATACAATGGATTTGTAACTGGTTGAGTGACCATAACTGCAGAGGGTTATTAACTGAATTGATGTTAACATGGATGATAGATTCTTATGAGATGCAGTAGGGCTTTGTCATTGGTTTTTTTTATTTTTTGAAATATTTTGTTGATGATTTAAATGACTAGGAGATAGATTATTGCTTAATCATTTCAGTTATGTTCAACTCTTTTTGACCCCATTTGGAGTTTTCTTGGTAAAGATAATGAAATGGTTTGCCATTTCTTCCTCTAACTCATTTTACAGATGAGGAAACTGAGGCAAAAAGGATTATGTGACTTGCTAGGATGACACAGCTAGTGAATGTTTGAGAATGGATCTTCTATCTGGTACTCTATTTACTATGCCACCTAGCTGCCCTTAAAGATAGGTGCTCTATTAGAGTAGTGAATTGATTCAACCATTCAGAGCAATTTGGAACAATGCCCAAATAGTTAAAAAAAAAAATGCGTTCCCTCTGCTCTTGTAGTGCCATTACAAGGTCTATATCCAGGAAGAGATTTTTAAAAAAATAAAGGGAAAAGGACCAATATATTTGGAAATATTTATAACAGCTCTTTTATGATGGCAGAGAGTTGGAAACTGGGAGGATGCTCATCAATTAGGGAATGGTTGAACAAATTGTGCTGTGATTGTGATGGAATACTATTGTGCTATAAGAAATGATGAGCAGAATTCTCTCAGAAAAACCTGAAAAGACTTATATGAAAGTGAAATGTAATGTGTACAAAGTAACAGCAATATTGTAAGATGATCAGTTGTGAATGACTTAGCTATTCTCAGCAATACAATGATCCAAAATAGCTTTGAAAGACTTATGATAAGAAATGCTTACTATCCCTAGACAAAGAACTGATGGTGTCTGAATATAGATTAAAGTATTCTCTTTTTTAAACTTTGTTTATTTTTCTTGAAGCAATTGTGGTTTTTTGTTTAGGTTTTCTTTTCTAGTATAATTATTATGAAAATATATTTTGCATGAGTACACATGTATAACCTACATTGAATTGCTTGCCTTTTTAATGAGGAGAGAGAGAGACAGAGAGACAGAGACAGACAGAGAGACAGAGAGAGAGTGAGACAGAGAGACAGAGACAGACAGAGAGAGAATTTGGAACTCAAAGTTTTAAAAACAAATGTTAAAAATTGTTTTTACATTTAATTGAGGAAAATTGAATATTAAATAATTAAGGAACATCCCCCCCCCAATTTGGTGTCAGGGATTCAGGTTTGGATACATACTAGAACTATGATTTATTTTTAAAAAACTTTTTTTTCTAATGTATTTAGGAATTTTATTTTTGTTTAGATTAAGATTTGAAGATGAAATTTCTTTTTTTTTATTTTTTTTATTTTAAGCTTTTTATTTGTATAACATATGTATGGGTAGTTCCCCAACCTTGATCTTTACAAAGTTTTCCAATACAAATTTTACCCCCAGCCCCCTCCCCTCCCCCAGATGGCAGGAAGTCCACTACATGTTAATAATGTTGAAATGCTTGAGAAGTTATGCAAGAAAAATCCTATCTCCAAGAAAAAAAAGAATCAGAGAAAGGCAACACAATGCAAGCAAATGTCAATAGAGATCATGAAAATGTTACGTTGTGGTCCATATTTCATGTCCCTCTTTCTGGGTGTATATGGTTTTCTTCAGTGAACAACTGGAACTGGTTTGAGACAATTCTTTGTTGCAGAGAGCCATGTCCATCAGAATTGATCATCATGTAATACTGTTGTTGCTGTGCATGGTGATCTCCTAGTTCTGCTCGTTTCACTCAGCATCAGTTCATGCAAGTCTCTCCAGGCCTCTCTGAAATCGTCCTGCTGGTCGTTTCTTACAGAACAATAATATTCCATAACATTCATATACCATAATTTATTCAGTCACTCTCCAATTGATGGGCATCCCTTCAGTTTCCAGTTTCTAGCCACTACAAAAAGGGCTGCCACAAACATTCTTGCACATGTGGGTCCCTTTCCCTCCTCTAAGATCTCTTTGGGATATAGGCCCAGTAGAAACACTGCTGGGTCAAAGGGTATGCACAGTTTGACAACTTTTTGAGCATAGCTCCAAATTGCTCTCCAGAATGGTTGAATCCGTTCACAATTCCACCAACAATGTATTAGTGTCCCAGCCCTCCCACATCCCCTCCAACATTCATCGTTATCTTTTCCTGTCATTTTAGCCAAGAAGATGAAATTTCTTAAAGAAAACAAATTTATATGTGTTAGCAGGATTTTCCTGATATTTTCCTTTAGCCTCTTTCATTCACTTGACCAAAACTTTACCATATTCTGATGCTTATTTCTTGTTCTTCTACGAGAGTGACTTTTTTAGAATGATAGCTCTGTGCTTGGGTTAAAGAACATGGAGGGTCACCAGATCACAAATTTTATGAGAATTGGTTTTTAATCTTGCTTACTTAGAGTCTTTCTCATGGTATACTGTGGATTTCTTTGTACAAGTTGGAAATTTTTCAGATTCTGCTTATCTCATGTGACAAGATACACTAGTATCTTTCAGTTTAGGTATATATTTCTTACCTTTTTCCATAGTAACCAAATTGAGATCATCCAGATTGGCAGCCACAATAGAACCCTGAAAAAATTTGTTTCCTTTTTCTGATTTGTCTAGGGTGATACCAAGAAATGCCCTTAATGAGTGGTAGAGAGTCACATCCAAACACCCTGCAATACTCTTTTACTCAACAAAAGCACTACTAGAACTATCTCAGAGAGCTAAAAAGCAAATATATGTTCATACATTTATGATAGCTCCTTAAGTGTAGCAAAGAATCAGATATGTCCATCTGATGTCCATCAATTGGGGAATGGCTGAACAAGGTTTTGTATATGATTGTGATAGAAAACTATTGTGCTATGGGAAATGACTAGCAGAAAAACCTGGAAAGACTTACATGAATTGATGCAAAAAGAAATGAGCAAAATCAGGCAAATGTATACAGTAACAGTAAAATTGCACAATGTTCTACTTTGAATAAGTTAGTTATTCTCACAATATAATGATGAAGATAATTCTGAGCGACTTGCAATGAAAGGTGCTGTTCATCTCCAGAAAAAGAACTGGTAGAGTCTGAATAAGATCAAAGATACTTTTTCTTCACTTTAAAAAATCATCTTCTTCTTGTTTTTTTATGTTTTCTTTTATAATATCATTTACATAGAAATGTGTTTTTGCAGGGCTTTTCATTTATTATCTATGTCAGGTTATTTGCTTTTTCAAAGGGGAGAGAGAAAAGAAAGGAAAGAATTTAGAACTCAAAATTTGAAGAGGAATATTATAAATGTTTTTATATGTAATTGAGAGGGGATAAATATTAACTTTTTAAAAAAGATAGGTACACTTACCAAGTTTTTCTTTTGTCTCAAATTGGGAAAATTAATAATATAGGATAACAGATTCAGGACTTAGAAAAGGAAAAAAAAAACCTCTACAGGCTGGAAGTATGAGGTTAGCACATTGTCTTGCACACTTAGCACAGTGTTTAATAAATAAGTGGTTACTGACTTGGAGATTGAATGTGGATCACAACATAGTATTTTCACCTCTGCTGTTGTTTATTTGCTTGTTTTTTTCTCATTTTCCCCTTTTGATCTGATTTTTCTTGCACAGAATGATGGATTGGAAATACGTTAAGAAGAATTGCATATGTATAATCTATATTGGATTACTTGCTGTCTAGAAGAAGAGGGCGTAGAGAGGGAAAAAATTAGGAATACAAGGTTTTTCAAGGGTGGATGTTGAAAACTATCTTTGCTTGTATTTTGAAAAATAAAAGGCTATTTTTGTTAAAATAAATAAATGGCCTCTTTAACACATGTCAAATGGATGGCATTTCTTTTAATTATTAAAAAAACAGTAACATCTAAATAAGGTCAGATCTGGGAAGTCTGTAGAGTATCTTTTTCTATTTTTTAAAACTGTTGCTTGTCTATGATCTAATTATGTCAGATCTATAGGGTTCTCTGGCTAATTTTAAAATTCTAACTTTTTCCTACTGACTGCACACCCTTTCAGAATTCTTTTGTCTTAATGACCATATCTTCAGATAAATAATCATATGGAAAGGACCTTATCTAACCTTTATTCCTACCTCAAGTTCTTGTTGGATCTGGGAAGCCTAATATTGCTCCAGTAAGAGCAGAGAATAGTTCCATAATCACCACAAAGATGATTCCAGATATAGCACTCTAGCTGATGTTACCCGACCCTAAATAGCATCCCCATGCATATATCAAAGCCAGCCAGCAGTTCCCACTTCGTGGTTTACAAAGGATTTGGCAGTACTGAGGGAGGGGGCAAGAATAAACAACACTAATTAATGCAATAAACTGTAGTAAGTGAATGCCCATGCCAGGTAGGCGCCACAAGGCCACTAACCCCCTTCCTCTATTTATCATTCTCTTCCTGTAATATTTACTTGATAATAAACTCTTTATGAAAATGATGATGATTTTAGATTTTAGAAGCCTTTGGACTGTTTCAGGAAATACACACAGATACACAGATCCTGTTTTCCTCCTATATCACATGATCTATACCAGATACAGAACAGCAGTTGCTGAATATTAAATTAAACTAGCCAAAAAAAAAAAAGGAAAAGGAAAAGAAGAAGAAAGGAACTCGTCCTGCATGAAAACAACCTGAAAAGGTTAAGAGCAAAAGGAGATGCTTAGAACAGTTTCTGTCTGTTTGGAATGAATTAATCAGACCATTAAACAAATCTTTTCATCTAAAGTATCCCTTTCATTTCAGTACCCTGTAAAACAAAGTGACTGGAGTGTTGATGGAAGAATTTGCCATCTCTCTCTATTTGTATTACAGAGATGGGAGTTTTGCCCTCATTAACATTCCACTGGAGTCAAGGACCACACAGGAGGGGTTTCTGTAGTACTTAGAGCCAGAGAAGTATACTGGGTAGCACTGAGATCTCTCATTGTCTGTTGTGTGGAAAATTGACAACATAGGTAACCTCCCATAGAGTGTCTGGGGAAGGAGAATGTCCCACCAATGTTCCCCTTCCCATCCAAAAGCTTTTTTTTAAGTGCCTGTGTTTTGGATGTTTATTTCAATCACTATAGGATGGGAAGCAGAAGGATGCTCAGTCCCTTGTTAAAATTATGAAGAGACCATAATGTCTTTTCATTTCAGATAATGTATTAAGGCATATTTTATCCTAATGTGTATCATTCAGTTAAATGCTGCTCAAACAATTTATTATCAATTAAAACAAAACAGGGTCCTTGAAAAAAGGCTCATTTGTTATCTCTAGCCAACAATATCTTAATAAGATATAATGTAGTAGAAAGAACAGTGGATTGAGACTCAAAATGCCTGCATTCTGGTCTTTGCTCTACTATCTAATCATTGTAAAATGATATTAGACAAAGTAGTTGACCACAATGGGGCTGAATTTTTTCCTCTTGTCATAAGATCATAGATTTGGGGAGAGAAGGAAATGTAGAGGGCATTCTAAGGATAGAGTAATAGTTTATACAAAGCCATAGGAGTTTGACTTAAAAGTAGAGTATGTGAAAAAAGATAAATATGAAATAAATTTGTAATGGTAGACTACGTCATTCTGGGAAGGGTTTTATTTTTTTTTAATAAAGCTTTTTATTTACAAAACATATGAGTGATTTTTCTACATTGACCTTTGCAAAAACTTTTTTCCCAAGCTTTTCCCCTCCTTCCCCCCACCCCCACCCCTAGATGACAGGTAATCTAATACATGCTAAATAGGATAAATTATATGACAAATACAATACATGTATACATATCTATACAGTTATCTTACTGCACAACAAACATCAGATCTAGAAAGAGAAGAAGAAAAAACAACCTAAGAAGGAAAACAAAATGCATGGAAATATTCACAGAAAGCATTAAAATGCTGTGTTGTGGTTCACTCTCAGTTCCCACAGGCCTCTCTCTGGATGTATATGACTATCTTCATCGCTGAACAACTGGTTTGAATCACATCATTGTTGAGGAGAACCATGTCCATCAAAATTGATCATCATGTAGTCTTGTTGCTGTGTATAAAGTTCTCCTGGTTCTGCTGATTTCACTCAGCATCAGTTCATGCAAGTCTCTCCAGGCCTCTCTGAAATCCTCCTGTTGGTCATTTCTTACAGAACAATAATATTCCATAACATTCATATACCGTAATTTATTCAGCCATTCTCCAATTGATGGGCATCCTTTCAATTTCCAGTTTCTTGCCACTACAAAAAGGGCTGCCACAAACATTTTTGCACATGTGAGTCCCTTTCCCTCCTTTAAAATCTCTTTGGGATATAGGCCCAGTAGAAATACTGCTGGGTCAAATGGTATGCACAGTTTGATAACTTTTTGAGCATAGTTCCAAATTGCTCTCAGAATGGTTGGATCCGTTCACAATTCCACCAACAATGTATCAGTGTCTGGGAAGGGTTTTAAATGCCAAACCAAGTAATCCTAGAAGAAAGCTTCTTGAGGAGGCTAGTAATAAAATGTATGCTTCAATAAGATAATGTTGATAACTGTATAGAGGATAGAGTTGAAAGGAGAAAGGATAGAAATAGGAAGAGCAATTAGTTAGCTATTGTTGTAGTCTGGGTGAGAAGTGATGAGAGTCTGGATGAGACAGTACCTGTGTGAGAAAAAGGCTATCCTTTTCTCAACCAGAAAAGATTTTTTTCTCTATTTTTTAAAAATGAAAATTGTGGAATTAGAAATAGAAAGATTTGAAAACCACTGTGAAAAGGGAATGAGAGAAAAATAAAGATAGAAGATGACATTAAGGTTGTAAACCTGGGTAAAGGGAAGGGCATTGGTACCCTTGACAGAAACAGGGAAGGACAAATTTAGAGGAAAGATAATAAGTTTTATTTTGGGCATGTTGACTTTCCAGGAGGAAATTGGTAACAAATAGTGATATAGGATTGGTGGTGGATATAGGTGAGAGATTTGGTCTGGATATATAGATTTTTTTCTAGTTATCTGCATAGAGATGATGGTAATCCATAGGAACCCATCAGATCATCAAGAAAGGGATTGTACAGAAAAATGAAGAGAGTCTAATCACATTTTCAAGGAAGGACATGAATGAGGGTCCCACAAAGCAACTCTAGAAGGAACAATGGGCAATCATTACACAATCAATGGGCAAAAAGAGAACTGAGGGGAGAAGAATATTATGAAAACACAAAGAAAGAACATATAGGAAGAGAGAATATTCAGTGGTTAAAAGCAACCAAGAGGTCAAGAAGGATGAGAATCAAGAAAAGGACATGAGATATAACATTTATAGTCTAGGGAAGTGGTACTGTTTGAAAGTAGATTGTAATATAGTTTTAGATCTGGTGCAGCTACGCCACCCTCATTTGCATTTTTTCATTAATTCCCTTGAAATTCTTGACCTTTTGTTTTTCCAGATGAATTTTGTTGTTATTTTTTCTAGTTCAGTTAAATAATCTCTTGGGAGTTTGATAGGTATAGCACTAAATAGATAGATTAGTTTAGGTAGTATTGCCATCTTTATTATATTCGCTCGACCTATCCAAGAGCACTTGATGTTTCTCCAATTGTTTAGATCTGACTTTATTTGTGTGGAGAGTGTTTTGTAGTTTTGCTCATATAGATCCTGACTTTCCCTTGGCAGATATATTGCCAAATATTTTATGCTATCGATAGTTATTTTGAATGGAATTTCTCTTTGTATCTCTTGCTATTGCATTTTGTTGGTGATGTATAAAAATGCTGATGATTTATGTGGATTTATTTTGTATCCTGCAACTTTGCTAAAGTTGTGGATTAATTCTAATAGTTTTTTAGTTGATTCTCTAGGGTTCTCTAAGTAGACCATCATATCATCAGCAAACAGTGATAATTTGGTTTCCTCATGACCTACTCTAATTCCTTTAATCTCTTTTTCTTGTCTTATTGCCAAGGCTAGCATTTCTAATACAATATTGAACAGTAATGGTGATAGTGGGCAACCTTGTAAATATTATAAAGCAGTGGTCACCAAAACCATTTGGTACTGGATAAGAAATAGAGTAGTGGATCAGTGGAATAGGTTAGGTTCACAGAACAAAATACTCAATGACAATTGTAATCCAGTGTTTGATAAACCCAAAGACCCCAGTTTTTGGGATAAAAACTCACTATTTGACAAAAACTGCTGGGATAATTGGAAACTAGTCTGGAAGAAATTAGGCATTGACCCACACCTAACACCATATACCAAGATAAGGTCAAAATGGATTCATGATCTAGGCATAATGAATGATATTATAAACAAATTAGAACAATGTAGGATGGTTTACCTCTCAGACCTGTGGAGGGGGAAGGAATTTGTGACCAAAGAAGAACTAGAGGTCATCATTAATCACAAAATAGATAAGTTTGACTATATCAAGTTGAAAAGTTTTTGTACAAACAAAATGAATGCAGACAAGATTAGAAGGGTAGCAGTAAACTGGGAAAATATTTTTACATCCAAAGGTTCTGATAAAGGCCTCATTTCTAAAATATATAGAGAATTGACTCAAATATATAAGAATTCAAGCCATTCTCCAATTGACAAATGGTCAAAAGATATGAACAGACAATTTTCAGACGAAGAAATTGAAACTATTTCCGGTCACATGAAAAGGTGCTCCAAGTCACTATTGATCAGAGAAATGCAAATTAAGACAACTCTGAGATACCACTACACATCTGTCAGATTGGCTAAAATGACAGGAAATGATAATGATAGCTGTTGGAGGGGATGTGGGAAAACTGGGACACTGATACATTGTTGGTGGAACTGTGAACGGATCCAACCATTCTGGAGAGCAATTTGGAGCGATGCTCAAAAAGTTATCAAACAGTGCATACCCTTTGACCCAGCAGTGTTTCTACTGGGCCTATATCCCAAAGAGATTTTAAAGGAGGGAAAGGGACCCCCATGTGCAAAAATGTTTGTGGCAGCCCTTTTTGTAGTGGCAAGAAACTGGAAATTGAAAAGATGCCCATCAATTGGAGAATGGCTGAATAAATTATGGTATATGAATGTTATGGAATATTATTGTTCTGTAAGAAATGACCAACAGGAGGATTTTAGAGAGGATTGGAGAGACTTGCATGAACTGATGCTGAGTGAAATCAGCAGAACCAGGAGAACATTATACACAGCAACAAGACTATACGATGATCAATTTTGATGGACATGGTTCTCCTCAACAATGATGTGATTCAAACCAGTTTTGCTGCGATGAAGATAGTCATATACATCCAGAGAGAGGCCTGTGGGAACTGAGAGTGAACCACAACACAGCATTTTAATGCTTTCTGTGAATATTTCCATGCATTCTGTTTTCCTTCTTAGGTTGTTTATTTTTTCTTCTTCTCTTTCTAGATGTGATGTTTCTTGTGCAGTAAGATAACTGTATAGATATGTATACATGTATTGTATTTATCATATAATTTATCCTATCTAGCATGTATTAGATTACCTGTCATCTAGGGGTGGGGGGTGGGGGGAAGGAAAGGAAAAGTTTGGGGAAAAAAGTTTTTTTGCAAAGGTCAATGTTGAAATGTCACTCATATGTTTTGCAAATAAAAAGCTTTATTAAAAAAAAAAAAGAAAGTAGATTATAAGGAGTGGCAGAGAGAAAGTCACAAAAAGGTTCATAGAATACCTCTCTCTCCCTCCACCAAGAGTTTACTATAAATTACGGAAAGTTATTGGATGAAAGACTTAAGGGAAAAAAGAGATTGAAAATGGGGCAGATAAGATGATCAAGTGGGAAAGCTCCCATGGGAGATGGTAGGAGATAAGACACAAGATAAAAGTAAAGAGGTGAGCATTAACAAGGAAAATGGACAAATTTTTTGTTGAGATTGAAGCAAAATGTGGGACTAACTTATAGGGGTTTTGAAGTATAGAACAGAAGGAGATAAATTAGCTTCTTTTAAAAATTAAGTTAATAAGTTAGATCCTTTCCTTAGATTAAAGGGCAAAGATTAGTATAGATTTGGAAGAAAAAAAAGACTTGCAATAGCCACTGTTGGGTAGGTGATGGTTAATCTGAGAGGAATAAAAGATCCCTTGTGTTTTATTTGAGAGAGATTGAATGATTTCTTTTAATAGCATTCAAATAGAAGGTGAATAGTGGAGATAATCCAAGGTTGGGGGTTGGTAATTCCTTAATGGTGACAGTACAAATGGTCAAAGGAATCATGTATTGAGATCAGTGGACAGGTTTATTGTTGTGTGTGTGTGTGTGTGTGTGTGTGTGTGTGTGTCTGTATGTGTCTGTGTGTGTCTGTATAAATTTTCATTAAGTATTTCTCAATTACATTTAAACTTTTAAAAAATTACTTTTAAAACTTTTGAATTCTAATTTTTCTACCCTAACTCTTGCCACTCCCCCACAATAAAAGGCAAGCAATATGATATGTTATACATGTCAAGTCATGAAAAACATTTTTTATATCAGGCATATTGCAATAGAAAATATACAAAAAACAAGAAAAACAGAAAATTTTAAAAGCATCAATATATATACTCAAGAATTCATCAGATCTCTCTATGAAGATAGCTAGCATTTTTTTTTTATCATGAGACTTTTGAGATCATCTTGGATCATTTTCTTGATGAATCAATGTAAGATTGAATTTATTAACTATGAGGTTAAGACTTGGAAGAGAGGAAAATGTGCAAAAGTGTGACGAAGTCATAGAGAGACCCTAAATAAGTTTAGGAGGAATTAGGCAGAGGGAAAGATGAAGCCTAGAAAGTTTTTGTCATAGAGGTGAAATTCAGAGTTCTTGACCTATAGTTAAGAGAAGTTATCAGGAAATCCATAGTATTCTAATACTTATCTGTGTTTAACTGAAATTCAGTGAATGTTCAAGTCATTGGAACTGAGAAAAAATTAATGAATTTAGATGCAGGGACTTGAGGGGGGGCAGTATAATGGAATCTGTATTTCATATGTATTTTAAAGTTTTCAAGTGTTGTGGCAGAAGTTGGGATGGAGAGGTACTGAACTTCTCAATAAAAGAAAAAGAATGATTTGAAGCTAGCTTATGAAAGAAAAGTTGCATAGTAATGGTGGCAGAGATAGGTCTGGATATAACATGGGAAAAAAGGAGTGTGTCTATTCCTTTTCCTGGCCTAGTGTATTGGTATGTGGGATGAGGGGATACAGGAGAATATACGCCCAGTACTGGAGAGATAGGCAGGGATACTGTTTTTACAGAACAGTTATATTTCTAAAAATATAAGAGACCTTGGAAGCTACAAAGTCCAATTTCCCCATTTTGTAGATGAGATAAATAAAGTTCATAGAGTTAAGTGATTTATCCAAGATCACACAGCTAGCAAGGCTCAGAACTTCAAATCTAGGATTCGTTATATTAAGCTACCACTGTGATTGGTGCTTTTAACTGTTTTTGACAAATTGATATAACATCTATAAACCCTGTCTTCTATTGTTTTTGTTGTTTTCTTATTATTAAGTGATTTTCAATCATGTTCAACTCTTCATAACCCATTTGGCATTTTCATGACAAAAATCCCGGAGTAGTTTGTCGTTTCCTTCTCCAGCTCATTTTATAGATGAGGAAACTGAGGCAGACAGGGTTAGGTGACTTACTCAGGCTCACACAGTTAGTACATGCCTGAGGCCAGATTTGAACTCAGAAAAGAAGTTTTCCGGACCTTGCCTGAAACAGTATCTACTATGCCATCAAATTGCCTGATATTATTTATAAATTGGCACAACAAAATATGGAAGATTAGAAAGAAAGCCAATTATATTGAAATATGGTGATGGAAAATATTTTTTAAGTCAATAGATACAAGGATTAATGCCTTTCTTTTTAGGAATGTTTATTAGCAGGAACATGGGGCTCAAGGGAACACAACTAAAATAAAGGCAAATTAGGACATGGTCAATAGATAGAGGGTTAGGAAGAGCAGTAGCAGCACAAGTTAACCTCCTAAGCATTTTGTGACTATAATACTATTCATCTGGTCCTGTCATTCCTACAGTAAGATCACTTCTCTGATATTGGAGGACAGTGACAATTTCCTCTTTCACCAACATCCAAGGCATAAGTTTGGATATTTGAGCAAATCCATACTTGATGACCTTTCCTTGGTCATTTAATCTGTCTGCCTCAGCTTCCTCAACTGTAAAATGGAAATAATATTAGCACCACCTGACCGTATTTTGTGAGGATAAGATAAGATACTATTTGTGAAGCACTTAGCATAGGGTCTGGCACATAGCAGGCATTTAATAAATGTCTGTTCCTTTCTCTCCTCTTCTTTTCCATGATATGGAAAACAAACTAACAACACTGAACTCAAAGGTTTATCTGTGGGGGATTGAAAGTGCATGAAATGTGGTGGTTAAACTAGGTCAGGGGTTCTTAATATTATTTTGTTGTGGATCGTTTTGGTAATCTAGCAAAGAATATGAATCTTTTTTGAATATTTTAATTTATTTATCATGTAATTAGTATTTTTCTAATCACATGTGCATAGTTTTCAACATTCATTTTTATAAAAATTTGAGCTTCAAATTTTTCTCCCTCTATCCCTCTTCTGCCCTTCCCAAGAGAGAAAGCAATCTGATATAGCTTATACATGTACAATCATGTTAAACATTTTCACATTAGCTATGTTGTGAAAGAAGAAACAGAACAAAAGGAAAGCAACAAAAAAGAAAAAAAAACTAAAGGAAGGAAAATAGTATTTTTTTTTATTTGCATTTAGACTCCATCAATTATTTCTCTGGAAGGAGACAGTATTTTCCATCATGAGTTTTTTAGAATTGTTTTGATTCATTGTATTACTGAGAAGTGCTAAGTCTGTTATAGTTGATCATCATACAATATTGCTGTTACTGTGTACAATATTCTTTTTGTTCTACTCACTTCACTCAGCATTAGTTCATGCAAATCTTTACAAGTTTTTCTGAAGCTAGCCTGTTCATCATTTCTTACACACAATAATAATAAATAATGTTTATAAATAAGTATTTGTAAATATAAATAAAAGACAGGATTATAGAGGAAACTGAAAATGCATTAAAAGTATTTTAAAAAGTTAAAATATTGTAAATATTTTTCCCATTTGCACCCCCCTCCTTTGAAAGCTATCTGCAGATTTCCTAGGGAGTCTATGGACATCAGAGTAAAATATTTTATTAGATATTATTGATATTGAATAAGTTATTGAATTAAATTATCTATTTTTCAGCCAATAAAAATCCTATAATTATATTTGCATACAGCTTTAGAAATAGAATTCTAATAACTTTGTTAGTTAGTATAGGTAATAAAATATATGTCTCTAAAGTAAAGGACTGATTTTCATATGCAGCTTATGGACTTCTCATTTGATGATCACATAGCACATATGAACAAGAAAGAATAATAAAGTCATTATATAATTAGACAATAAAGTTGAAATATCAAATGCATATGAGTGTTCTGTATAATTTAGCTTAGAGGGGAAAGAGCTTTGGAGTACACAAATGGAGTACACTAATTAATTAGAAGATTTAAAAAGAACAGTCATGAGAACCCCAATTTTAAGCAGTGGGAGTCAAAAAAATCATAAACCCCCACAAAAGCAATCCAAGAGTGTTTCCTGGAGGAGATAAACTTTTATAAGCTAATAAAGTGATGGAAAAAGATGTTGGCCAACTAAAAGCAATAATAATAATAATAATAGCAGCCCATTTTTATTTAGTGCTGTATTATTTACAAAGAGTTTTCTTATGGACCTGATGTTGTGGACAGGACATTAATTCATTTTATAGCTAAAGAGATTGAGATCCAGAGATTAAGTGGCTTGCCTCTGTCCATGAGATGGTAAGTGGCAGAGCCTGGCCTTGAATCCTGGTTTCTGACTCCAAGTTCATCATTCTTTCTAGTACATTATGCTAATTGTTTCTCCTTTGGGAGAGTTAGGCTGTGACACATGCACCTATAGTCCCTGGGAAGGCTACTTGTTATTGTCCATGCATTCAGATATGTTTCATTTTCATGGCTCCATGGGCCATGTGGTCTATGGAGTTTCTTGGCAAAGATATTAAAGTGGCTTGCCCTTTCCTCCTCCAGTGGATGAAGGAAAACAGGGTTAAGTGACTTGCCCAAGACCACATAGCTATTAACTTTCTGAAGCTGGATTTGGACTCAGACTTCCTGTCTCCAGTCCCAGCACTCTTCCCACTGAGTCATGTTGATTCCACATCTACAATACCCTACAAATCCTAGAAAATTATTGCCTATCTTCTTTGATGAAAAAGGACTTGTTTGATGAGAAACTTCCTAGACATTGTTGTTGTTCTATCTTCTGAGTCCAAAGGAAGGGGAATATCAGTAGAAAGAAAGCATCTCTGAAAGATCAAATGTGGGGAGGAGCTACTTGTGTTCTAAGTAGTAAGACTGGGAAATGAAATGTCCTTAAGAACCCATCTGTGAGGAAAAAGGTGGGCCCAGCTACAAGCAGGTAAGGTTCCTTTGCAAATCAATCTGCAACCTTCTAGCCCAGATCCCCTTCATCTTTTTTTCTCATTCTTTTCTTTTCAAAACCTAGGAAGATTAAATGAACGATTTATCTCCTTGGAGCTGAATTTTTAAAGGGAGCAGCTAACTGTGTGATCATATTATTAATATTTATACCTTGTCACTGAATGTTGACAGATTAATTATGCAACATAGTATAAAAATCAGCAGGCAGCGTAGGGGAGTAGTGGCAAAGTTCATATATTAATAACTTGGCGGGGTAGCTGGCATGAACACCAGGATGACTGGATTGCCCTGGACCCAGGTAACTCATAGATTTACTACCACATTCACCTTGGGGCTTACGGTATCATCTTGTTCACCATCAGAGAGACAATGTGGAACTTTGCCTGGAGAAAGCCTGCATTCAAATCCTGAATCTGCCACTAATTAGCTGAATTTCCTTGGACAGATCACTTAACTTTTCCAAACCTTTGTTCACTCATCTATATAATTGGAATAATGATAACAATACTACTCGCCTCACAGGGTTCTTGAGAAAAATCAAATAAAATATTATTGCCAGTATTATCAAAAGTATTCCTTAAATACTTATCTGGTCATAGAACTGCACCAGGTGGAACATCCAGAGTTAACTTCTTCAGTTGACTTTAACCTTGACCTGTGGGTACGTAACATCTGAGAAAGAAAAATACTGATATAGGCAGTTGTCAAGGAGACTAAAATAGAGCAATCAGGCATCCTTACATTAGACTTTTCCTGAGCTGACTTCATTGCTAATAGGTCCCCCCTTCTGAGAGTATAACAAATAATCAATGAATACTTAGTGAGTATGCTGTATAAGACAATTTTGCTGTCCTCAAAGAGCTTAGTGTTCAATTGAAGAGACTGTCATAACTTCATGAAACTTTCCATGGCCATACGAGAGCTGCTTCTGAAAGAAATAGGGCAGAAATTCATTGCATTTAATCAATGTCCCAGGCCTAGTTGACCTGCCTGTCCACAGGTACCATCTTCAGGTGACCCATATGATTGGTTTTGCTTTTTCCTCATAGCTGAAGGGGAAGTTTGAGTACTAAAAAAGGAAACCATTTCATAACCTCTGCGGCAAGTTGTAGTTAGGCCTTTATATATTACAAGAGAAAAAACAGGTCTAAAAGGGCAGCTAAGATTTAAAGGAGGAAATTCCTAGGCTGTGGACAAGATGTCAAAGGGGAAATCCATACCCTATACAATAGATAGAATTATATCTAAGTCCCAATCAGTATGAGTTATGAATTCTGTTAAGTAGTCTCATTATTTGAATTTGCACTGCATATTTTCATTTTTAATTATTGTATTTTACATAATTATAAGTTAGAATAGATCAAATTTGTATACATGAGACTACTTGTGAGATTCATGCTACTCAGTACCTAGATGTACAAGCCACTGGCAATTAGGGGATGTTTACCAGTACATATAAACACATACACACACATGCACACACACAGATGCATTATAAAGATTTTTTTTGTTTGTTTCATGCATAGCTGAAAGTTTTGCATTTCATTGTAGTGTGTGGTAGCCCCCTAAATTTATAACACTTCCTAGTTCGGAGACAAAAAACCTACATCATGGGATGCTTTCCATATTAATCACCAGCTGCCATTTTGAGGATCATATCTAGGTAGGGAAAAGAGAAAAGGGGAAGTCATGGCATTTGACTGAATCAGGATTATAACAAGTACTAAAGCTCTCCACATCTATCTTTGTTCCATATCTAATACTTGTATCCTTAAAAACCAAATAAATTTATTGTTTTATAATTCATTGCTTGTACTAAGTCAATAATTTGTGCCATCCAGATACTTGGTTTTGTGATAGCTTTCTGAGCAATCTAGTACCCTCCAAGGGCATTCCATCTTTAAATCTATGGTCTGTGAAGCCTACCTACAAGCTTTAAACTATGTAATAGACCACTTTGTCTACTAATTTGGTGGTGTTATTGTTCAATCATTTCAGTCATGTCTGATTTTCAAATGATTGAAAAATCATGACCCCATTTAGTTTTCTGGACAAAGATATTGGAGTGATCTAGCATAGATCACCAGCTCATTATACAGATGAGGGAATTGAGGCAAAAAGCAAATATCTGAGGTGAGATTTGAACTATGGCATGATGCTCTAATTCACTGTATCCCATATTAACCTAATGTCATAGTCCAGCACAGGAGAGCATTTATATGGTCTCTGATATCATCTATATAAGCATCACAGGATCTTTAAGTTGGAAAGGATCTCAAAGGTTGCCAAACCCAAAACTGATTAGGAACCTTCTCATAAATTTCTCAATAAGTACTCATCAGATCTTGGCTAGAAGACCATGCATGAAGTTAATTTCATCATCTTCTAAGCCAGTCCATGCCTCTTGGGGGAACTGTAATTGTTAGAATGTTTCCCAACCCTGAGCTGAAATCAGCATTTGCTCATAGTTTTGAGCTGTGAGCCTTGGGAAAAAAAAGTTTCATCCTTTTTGCATATGACAATCTTTCAACTATCTGTAGATATCTATTGTGTCCTTTTGCAAAATTTTCTGTCTCCAAGTTAACTATCCCTTAGGTTCTTTAATGAAGGCAAAATAAATTGAACAAACATGTTTTTAGTTGTTACAATGTGTAAAGGATTACACTTCACTAAATTACATATAGCACAGACCCTTTCTCAAGAAGTTTATAATCTAATAAAAGAAAAAGACACATACAATTAATTATGATATAACAAGTAGGATGTGCTAAAGAAAAACTGGAGAGAAAGATGTCACTTTCACTCTAGTCTGTGTTGAAGGGGAGAGGGAGAAATAGTTCCAAGGAAATCTTTCTGGAGGAGACTATATCTCCTTGCCTAGGCTTTGGAGAAAAGGAAGGAGGGGAGTTTCAACAAATAGAATTGGGTATGAGATGAGTCCATTCAAGGCACAAGAGGGCAGAATGAACAAAGGTAACGTGATGGATGAGGGCAAAGCAAGAACAGGGAATAAAGGGTGAGCTTATTTTGAGTATGTATGGGACAAGGATGAAGAAGCAACATTAATACTGACAGGAACTTTTGTGACAGAATGTCCCTCGTGGCTCTAAATAAGAAGCTGCACTGGATTCTGACTAGTGGTCTGCTTCTGTGAGTGGTAATAACAGTAATAAAATGCTAGTAATGCCTCTGTGAAGGATGTTGCATGAATACAAATTGTTATTGTTATTCTGCTGTGCGTGTGTGTGAGTATGTGTGCGTACATGTGTTTGCATCCTGTGGTTATTGAAGGAAGATGAATAGATAATATGGACAGATAAGTTCACTTGAACCCATCCGTTATCAGGTCACATAACAAAAAGCTGTTGCAATCACAACATATCAAATCAGTTGTGGGAGTGATATACCTTATAATCACGCAATGCAAATAATCAGACTCAATAAGCAAGCAAACCTAAAATGTCATCAAGCAAACTCCAACCACAAGGAGCTTTGAAAGCCTCAAATCAGCCCTTTTAAGTTTTGTTTCAACTACAGATCACTCATCAACATGATTTCCAAACCTGGCCTGCGCAGTTTGTTTCAAGTCTTATATTCTGGTTAACTATTTATCCTTGTTTGTTAAGTGCTCTTGCTGATTAAATTAACTCTTTAGTAACCTTTCAGTTGGAGTGATGAATTAGAATGGAAGACGAATTATATTTTTAAAGCCAGCCCTATGTTTGCCTACCTATTTTATGAGGTGACTGAATTGTGTGTGTATATTTGAACAACTTACTCCCACATATTTATATATAATATAATCTGTGTGTATGTATGTATATACACATATGTGTACAAAGAGAGAGACAGACAGATAAGACAGACAGAGAGACAGAAGAGAAACTAGTCATTTATCTTAGGGATAGAAATGGCATATATTCCTGTCATTTTTTTGTTATATATATGTGTGTGTGTGTGTATTTAGTTCCCAATGAAATAATTCCACCTATTAGTACATCTGTTCTGCAAATTAGTCTTAGTGATTTACTAGACAATGAAATGTTAAATGAATTGTGTAGGAACACACAAACAATATGTGTGAGAAGTAGAATGTGAATCAAGGTCTATCTGACCCAGAGGACACCTCTCTTTTCATTATGATATTCTTCTTCATTCTCTTTTGAAGATGACTATGCAAGGTCATCAAATGATTTTACCATAATCAAACAGAAAACTCAGAATCACTGGATATGGAGCCTGCACTTAAAATTGTTCATTTCCACTTCTAGTATTTTTTGTTTGTTAATTATTATTACATTTGATCCTGTCAAGCAACTAAGTTATATTCTTGTATTTTGCTCATTGATTTCGTGCCTTTGCAATAATAGAGTAATAGTTAATTTCTGGGGGTGGACTTCAAGTTGAATGGAAGCTTCTTATATGACTATTTGCTTTTTGTCTTCATATCCCAGCCCTTAGCACAGTGCCTTGTATGTAGTTGATTCTTAATACATATTTGTTTAAATGAATAGAATTGTAGCAATTATTGAATGCTGTAAACCAGAGGAGGAAAATGGTTTCTCTGAGGAGACTCAGAAAGCATTGAGAAATGGAAAGAATTTTAGGGACTGACATTGACCTAATATGTATTTCTATTAGCTACTATGTGTTTTAGGCAACTAGTGTAAAGTGCTCATTTAGAATAAACACCATTTCTCCAGCATCTTAAAGATTAGTGATTTCATAAGGTTGGATATTTCTAGTATCATCATAAATCATAATCCTCTCATGCCTTATTAGGTGATTTTCATGAATTGCTATTAACAGCAGCAGCAGGCACAGTGGCTACCACCACCAAACAAAAAATCATGGCTAAGCTTAGAGCAGTGGCATCTAATCAGCTTTTTAACTCTTTTGCCTCAATTACAATTATTCAGGAACATGCTTTTCAAACCTGGTTTATACACGTTATATTTCACAACTGGGAATGTTCCAGTCAATGATTCATCCTTGCAAACTTAGGTCTGTGCAAAAAAGTGTCATCATATGTCTCTTCTCTTTCTTTTTTGTTTCCCTGTCTCTGATTGTGCATTGGCCTCTACTCTTCTCTCCAAGTCTCCTAATTTTTCACTTCTTTCTCCATTCTCTTTGCTTTGTTCCCATGTCTCTCTTTGCCCTAGATTCTTATCTCATTTCTGCACAGAATGTTGTAACAACATCCTTCCTTAATGGAGTCCCAGCTAGTGTTTCTCCTCATTTCTCCTGGGGAGAATGTCAGACTTGTAATGATGAGGCTCTCTGCACTTAGCTAGAATGGTCCTCAGATGACAAGCTACATATACAGTCCGTTGCACACACTGTACCCTATCAGGATCATTTCTACCTCATCAGACCTGTCAGAGAGTTTGCTAAGTTGGCATAGCCTTTGACAACTCTAGATCACCACCAGAACTTGATGAAGCAGACAAATGAGTCCTCTTGGGGTTTTACATGTAACCCCACTTTAAATGAGGTACTTGGTAATTAAATGTGGTAGAATTACACACCTAAAATCACTGAATGGGCATTGTCTCAAACAAACTGAGACTTGAAAAAGTTTAAAAAGACCATAGTCTCTCATTGCATCTGGGGTCATCTCCAGTCGTGCTGACCTATGTCTTGCCTTTAGATTCAGATGACCATGGAGGAGAGCATGAGGCTGATGGCTTTGCATAGTTCTTCCTCACTTAAATCCAATTCACTTACTAGTCAAAACATCGCCCTCCTGATGTCATTTGTCCTCTTTGAGAATGATGGACAAATAGCAATAAACAACCACGACCATAGTGGAATTATACAAAGATTATGTAGAAATGTCTTATGGTAGGACATATTCTTAGAGTTTGACACTTCCATATCATGACTCTTTAGGCTCTGGAAGGTTGACCAAGGAGTCATAGTATTATTTGTAAACCTTTTTCTTGCATATTCCTTGCCAGACTCTATTGTGTACTTGTCCAACAGTCTCTCCGTTGAAAACTCCAGTAATGACTGCTGATGAAGCTGTCTCCAATTGGGCTCAGGCTTCAGGGAATTGTTTAACATACATGTGAGAATGAAAAAAATTCAAATCAGGGAGACTTATTACTGAGGACATAAGAAAGATAATAAGAAAAGGGAGTTAAGGAAGTAAGAGACTATGAGGAATGTGTCCTCTGTGTTTCTATCTGTTTTTATAAAAAGTGAAGAAACTTCTGTCAGGGAGAGGAATAGTTTTCTATGCAAAGCTCACTGCCTGTTTACCAACGTGAAGGTTAATTGTGAGGCATGAAAATGCCACCATGAGGCTGAGCCTTTTTCTAGTGCTGCTTTTTGTTTGAGTCTCCAGGAGCCTTAGAATTCAGAGTCTGTCCTTTGATAGCCACATTGGCAGCCCACGTCTCTCACTGCGATCGGGCAGGTTAATGTGCCGCTGCCAACCCTCCAGACTGAGGCAATCAGAAGCACCGCTTGATAGAAATAAAGTGAAATGTGGTGGGGTGGGAAGGGGGGTGAGATCCTACGGTTGATATTTGAGCTACCGGCAAAGCCCTCCTTGAATCAAACCCTCAGTACTAGGTGGGTATTAGAAGAGTGGCTGAGGGGCACCTGCAATGCCTAGATTAATCCTCTTTTTGTTTTCTTTTGGGTCTATCTGGGCACTGCTGAGTAGAAGAATTTATGTTGGACTCCTTCCTAGAAGGGAGCTGCAGGCTGTGAAAAGAGGATGTGTCATCATATGTCACTTCTCTGTGTGCTTCTGAGTCTCTGATTCCTCATTGGCCTGTATCCCCACCCCCATCCACTCATCATTTCTACCTTCTTTTACCTTTATGCTTTGTTTCAGTTTCTCTATTTGCCCTGAATCCTTATCTCATCTCTGAACAGAACAAGGAAATAGCAGCTTTTTATAATAAAGCCCCAACTGATATTTCTCCTCATTTCTCCTGGGCAGGATGTTGAGTGTCTAAATTTGACGTCCAATGACTAAAAAAAAAAAAAAAGAAACTTGGTTCCTCATAACACACTGTCTTCAAGTGTGTCTCCTGCCTCCTAGGATTCTGATCTGCCCCTTTAGGCTGGTCTGTCCTTAGCAGATCAAGGTTAGAAAGAAGGAGGAGCTGTTGTTCTCCTGGGATGATCATGAAATGCAGGGTAACTGGGAATTCTGTGAGCTAGAGCATGGTCATGTTGGACAAGTTCCCTTCAAATCAAGAAAGTATTTTCTGTGCTGTTCTCTCCGGTAGCAGATGAGGAAATGTCTTCCTAGTGCTTTGGTTTATAGCATTGGGCATGATGGGAGCATATCGGTACCAGGGATCCTCATTTGGCAAAATACTTTTTGTTCTAGGATGGTTGTACCCCAAGTGGAATCCCGTCTCTCTCTGGACAGCATGGGTCTAATCCACAGACCCGAGAGAAGATTTCTGACTGATGCAAGAGCCTTCATAATCCTGCCTAACTGAGCACAGTTATGCTTCATTTACAAAAGGAAGAGGCAGCTTTAGCTCCTAGCTCCTGTGGTGTTAAATAGACATGAGATTTAACTCTTCTGTCTAAAAGCAAAGGGGGGAAAAAAGGCGCTGTATTGAATAGGGTCACCTTGAAATAGATATGATGTCTTCAAGGAGGAATCACTGTCAGGTAGTTAATTCAGGGAACCATAAAACACAGCTCAGAGTTTATATTCTATGATTTTTCTTTGCTTTCTATTCTGGAGAATCACGTTTCTTCACTCTTCATAGTAGGACTGTGAGACTTCATCAATTAAGATTTATAATGGATGGTAGAAATCTTACATACAAGACACTAGACAGACATAAATTGTTATTATTTTATTCCATGCTAATCTCAATTAGAAAGATTGTAATACTTAAGAATAAAGAAAATCATGTGGTTACTTATTCACGCTCTGATTCTCATCTCTTCTACTACTTTTTTTTTTTGTGGCTTCATACTCCATAAAGAGAATCACTGGAATGTTTAACTACCCCTCCTCAGTTAAAATGATCTGCTGATAGATTTATTGCAGGCAGTGCCTTTATGCTCACCCCCCTTAACAACCTACAGTGAAATTTGTTACCTTTTTGGCCCCCATTTATTGCATCCCTATCGTGCAAGTAACTGGTAACTTGGCACTAAACAGATGGTTAAAAATACATTCTATACATAGCAAAGCTTAATGATTAAATGCCAATCTCTTATGTAGTTGAGAAATCATCAGACCCTGACACTTTTGGAAACAGGTTCTAAATAACCTATTACTCCATATGAAGATGGGACACTGGAGCTGAAGGTCATTTCCAGGTAGCCCTCAAGGTTAAAGTTGGATGCTCTTCCAGATGGTTTCTATCTGATGCTTTCGATTATGATATTGAACTGCCCTATGATCGGAACTCTCAGTGCCAAGAATAATAAGAAGTGGAAGCCAGCAACAGGGAAGGCTGCTGCTATAAGGGCATACAGAGATTTAAGGGTCAAGGCAAGACCATATGGTCTATCAGGGTCCTGCTGTAATAACCCTTGGAAATACAAATCAACTCACAAAACTGCTCATCATCCCAAACTCCTGTTGCTTCAGTCACTAGACCCCCTGAGGCCTCTTTTTTCTCCAACCCCCTCTTGTACTAATTTATGCCACAGGATTCTTCCTGCAGTGGCTTGTTTAATTCAGCTGCCAGAGTTTCTGGCATCCCTTTCACTGGCCTGTTTCAAAACAGTTACATGGATGAATAGTGAAAGAGAGAGGGCAGAAAGCTCCTAGGTTTTCTAATTCGAGTTTGAGGCATCAATTTAGCTCATCTAAACCTGGGGCAGGTAACTTGGGTTCCCTTGTGACTCAGTCAACCCTGCCAAGGAGCATTGCGTGTGAAGTGAGTAAGTTGATGGAAAAGTTGAAAGAGCATGAGTCTTAATGCTCAGTTGAATCAGTGGTGAAGTTGAGGCTGTAGACATTTTTTCAGTTCCCATTTCTTATTCTGAAGGTTGTTATGCTATTCGCTGACATCATTTGATGACTTTCTTTTTTCACAAAGTCTATAGCTATTTGACTATGTATAAAAGAATCCATATCTGCTTTTCCATTTGATAACAAATGCTGATCTTCTGAACTTGATTCCTTTTCCTATGTTTTAAAAAATCTCATCTTTACCTCTGAATCCCATAAAATCTTGAGTACCTTTTTTTGTCCCACAGTGTCCTATGTAATTGTCCAACCACCTGAAGTGAAAAAGTTTGACTTTGCTTCCCTCTCAATAACTTCTATAAAATCTATTTTTAAATAAACTTTTCCCAGATAAATTATACCTGTAATATAAGTATGAGTCTTTTGAATGAGAGGGATAAGGGAGTTGGGGGGGTACTTATAAATATTTTGTTCCAATGTTTTTCTTTTCAGTCTTTCTTTGGAGGATGGTGGAAGAATGAGAGTATAATTTGTTCTTGGCTAGCACTAGGACAGATCACAAGGTGATCCAGGATTTGGATCTTTAATCATCAAAGCCTTGCTTTGACGTATTTGTATGTTCGTATGTATTCACTATCTGAAGTTGTATGCTGCTTAGTTACCGTGTGGTGAGGTTAAGTATTAAGACAGACCCCACTTGCAGAAAGACATTTGAAATGAAAATACCATCTTATAGATGACTTTAACTATTTGTGGTTAATTTCCTGTTAGGATAAAGCAAGAAGTGTTACATTAAGCCAGATATTTTCCCTAGCTAGATTAAAGAAGTGCTGCCATCAAATACCCATGTTATCTCTGCTCCTAATCTTGGCCCTTGTTGATATTATGACCAGATGATTTTTTTTAATGATTATTAAAACCTCTTTGGGAATTTATCACCTTATTTCCATTCCAATCCTCAGTAGTACCAACTGCAGGCACATCACCACCTTTCCATCCCCCACAGGCTTGCAGCAGCCACTGGCATATCTAGTAGAATAGTCCAGTCACCCAAGGGAGCACTTATAGAACTGACCTTAAAGAGCAATTTCAGGCAGGAATAGAGCAGCTCAATTGTTCATAAACCTGACATTTATTACTCGGAGATTCTTTCTCTACAGTACATGCTGCTCTTTACAATTTTATCAAATAAAGTGCCCCTTTCATCAGTGCCCCAATTTCTCCCAGGAGCCTCCCCCTACCTACCCTGAATCCCACCCACCTGTTCCCTTTACATTTCTGGTACCTTCAGGAGAGGCAGTAATGATTGCAGATGCCAGTGACATAAAACTTGGTGATGATTCCTCACAAAGGGCAATGTCTGCTCAAGGAGAATTGCCTGGAAATCTAGAACCAAGCCAACTGTTCCTTTCACTGCTTTCATTTGGGCATCGGTTAGTGGGAGAGGAAATAGATACTGATGTTCTATCATGTTGGAATGGACAAATGATTTTGCAGTCATTTCCAGGAGAAGAAGTCAGACCAGCAGTTGGGAGAATATTCCTATTGCCCTAAAGGGTTAATGCAGGGATCTAATTAATTGCTTTCATGCTGAAGAATGATAAGGCACAATATGAATATGAATGTAGAAGAATTTTTTTTAATTAACTGGCCAGCAGCTTGCAAGTTTTCAGGGTTTCAATTCAATAGAATTCAACAAAATATTTATTAAGTAACTTCCATATGTAACATACTATATTAAAGCTAGAGAAATAGAAATAAAACCATAATAATGTCTGTCTTCAAGGCACTTACAGTTTTCTACAGAGACATATTCAAGTAAACAAATTCTAAATATATGAACAAAAAATCCCAAAATAATTATAAGAGAGAGAGAATGCTAGTGACAGGAGCAAACAGGAAATATTAAATGCAGAAACTGGAAGTGAGTGGACTTCCAAGGCATTTAGGGATTCCAAGAAGTATATATAAGAATAGGATATTTATGCAAAGGGAAGAGATAATAATGATCTATAGAAGAAAGCATGTCAGGTATGGATCAAACATATAAAGATAAGAGCAGTGGAAGGATGGACAAAACAGATGGCAGATGGAAGAGTATTGGCGTGGATAGTCTAAAACAGGAGATAATAAAACAGGTTAATTAGATAGCATCCTATAATGAAAAATGCAATGTAGGCCTAAAATATAGATCAGGTCTTGGGTCCAAGTTTGACAACTTCCTGCCCTTTTCATTTTACTTGCCTTCTCTGAATTTCAATTTTTTTTCCATTATAAAGTGAAGATAATGATATTATCATTATTCATCCTAGGAATATAGTAGTTGGAAAGGGGAATTAGAATGAAATGGAGGCAACCCAATTATTCTTCCTGATGTTCCCTAAAAGCAATATCCAGGCTTATTTTCTAGCTCCTTTACTTCCATTTCTTTCCTACTAAAGGCAAGACTTTTTGATTCTAACTCTTGTCTTGCATATTCAAAGAAATGAAGGTGTTTATTAACTTTATAACTAGGATGATAAAGTGTGCTATTTTGGGCTGTCCTCATGAAGAGGGTTTACAGTTAGAAGATATGCAGTTAATTCAATATAACAATTCTTTTATTAAGTATTTACTAAGCATTTGCCATTTGCTAGGCACTAATACAAAAACAAAAATACTTGTCTTCAAGATTTTACTTTCGGGGATTCAATAAGTATATAGAGAAATAAAAACAAAATTAAAAAAAACACAAAATAAGGCTATTTAGTGGGGTGTGGTGCTAAGGTAGATGAATTAGGAAGATCTTGTGTAGGAAGTGGAGCTTGATCTGAATTAGAAGGATACTAGGGATTCAAAGATGCAAAGATTCTAGAATCTGAGGGAGAGGCACTGAACTACAAGGTCATTCAATTAACACACTTTTGCTAAAGATCTACTCTGTGTTAGTCACTATACTAGGCAGTGGGATTGCTGTGGCTCAGTCCTTTCAGTCATGTCCAACTCTTTGTGACCCCATTTGGGGTTTTCTTGGCAAAGATATTGGAATAGTTTGCCATTTCCTTTTCCAGCTCATTTTACAGATGAGAAAACAAAGGCAAATAGTGTTAATTAAGTAATTTGCCCAGAGTCACACTGCTGGTATCTGAGGCTGAATTTGACCTCAGGTAAATGAGTCTTCCTGACAGAGAGATAACTATTTCTTTCACTGTTTTCCTCTAGGCAATAGGTGCTTTCGCCATAGTGCTTCCTAATTGGCACTGGAGATACAAAGACTAAAGCTAAATAATCCATTTTATCAGAGTTCACATTCTAATAGGAGAGACAACATTTAAAGATATATATAAAATACATTTTTAAAATGCAATGCTATGGGGGAAGACACTGGGGACTGGAGGTGCAGAGTGTTACACTTGAACTGAGATGTAAAGGAAATCACAGATTCTAAGAATTAGACATGAGGAATGAGACCATTTAGGATATAAGGAATGCTCAGTTCAAAGGCATGGAGGTGGTAGATGGTATGTTGTTGAGCAACAACAAAAAGATCAATAGGCTGGATTATAGTCTGTAGAGGGTAGTAATATGTAATAAAGTTGAAAAGGCAGAATTCTATCAAATTGTTAAGACCTTTAAAATGCCGAATTGTAGATGCTTTGGATCCTAGAGGTAATAGGGAGCTACCAGAATTTAATGAGTAGGGTGGGTGACATGAAGAAAATCATTTTGGTAGCTATAATTTGAGGACATTTTCCTGGCACTCTGGGGAAATTATGTCATTCCACAATTACAGCTTTATTCCTTTGGTTTTTCAAAGCCATTCAATCTTAGAGATTTTCTTATGAAATGCTAATATCTCTGAGATGAGGGGATATACAATTAATTCAATTCATTTCAACAAATTTTTATTGAGCCCTTACTAGGTACAAAGAACTATCCTGGCCATTGCAAAGTTTCAATTTCTCTCATCATTTAATAAAAAAAACTTTTTTTATTACCCAACAGCAAATAAGAATGAATAGGACACAGAGTAGACCCAGTGTATGCCAGCAGAGAGCAGAAGGGCACTGATAGTAAAGGTAGGAGGGTTTGGAAGACAAATTCCACCTACTTTGAAATTTTGCCTAAGGCTGGCTCTGAGCCATCACTATTACAGTATCAGTTTCTCATTCAGAGCTCAATACCAGAGAAGAGTTGATAAGAGGTATTTCTTTCCCTTTCCTATTATTTCTTTTACCTCCCTCTTTAGAACATCTCTGTGTGGGAAGATCAATGCTTCCTGCTAATCAGCTATCCAGCAGCTTAGAGGATCAGCTTGAAATACTCATTTTAATTTCTTTGTAGCAGCCCCTTTTGCTGTCCCTTTGAGTCCTGGAGTCCCAGTAGCCACCAGCCAAGAGCACACCATGTGAGAATATTATGTTTGTTGGTCTGATTGCCACAGGATAAGTTGATTTCACAGCTTCATTATTTTGGGGGTTATGTCATAGGTTAAGGCTAAAAGAAACTTTAAAAGTTATCTATTCCAACCCTAACGTTTTATGTATAATGAAATTTAGAGAGATGTGTGACATCATAAAGCTACTAAATGGAAGAGTGTGGCTTAAAATTCAAGTTTCCAGGCTCATATTTCAGTCCATTTCCCTCTCTATCATGTTTTGAAAAAAGATTGCCAAAAAAGAATAAGAAAAATGTAAGAATACTGTAACTAAAGGAAATAGATTACAGGCAATACCTACAGAATATAGTCTTTAGCTAGAGTAGACCTTGTTTCAATGCTAAACATTTTCCAGTATTGGAACACGTTAACATAAAAATAAATGTAGTTTCCTCTATCCATCTCTCTCCCATTTTTTCCTTCACACTCTATCTAATAGTTCCAGTTTATTATATAAAAATTTTATCCTTATAGAACAGTGCTGAATCATCTATATTTCCTATAGTAGGAGGTAGGGCTATATTCAGGGTATCTATTGTACTTTAATACTACAGGACAAAGGCTATACTAGAGTGGAGAATAAGGTAGCATGTTGTTGTTCAAAGAGCATAACACTAGGAGTTAGAAGGCCTGGTTTTTGACCACCGTGTGGCCAAGCTGTGTGACCCCTCTTTGCATCTCATTTTAATCATTTACCTTATGAAGGAAGCAAACTAAGTGATCTCAAAGACACAATACTAACAATTCTCTATTCCATGAATTGAGTCTTTATATAGATGTACCCATTCTAATTCTGTCTTCGCCTTTCAAAAAAAAAATCCTTGTTATTATCATCATCATCCATATGATTAATTACTTGTGTGGATATGGTGTCATGGTGGATAATGTACACAGACACAGTCCCTAATAATAATCATCATTGTTATACAATCAATTCCCAATTGTCTATGCTAATTGGGAGGGCCATTAGTGCAGATAATTAAATCCACTCAACTGATACAGGGACATTGTCCCACTCCCGAAACAGACATCAGAGCTAGGACCATAGAACTGAGTCATCTCAGGAACACAGAAGCTGACTGCAGAGAAATTCTATTTGCTATGCTCCCCTCCCCAAATCATCCCACACACATACATGCTTGTGCATATGCAAACACACACAGACACATCCCAGGATTCCTCATTTCCCATTTCTCTGAATCACAGACTTTGAATTGGAAGACATACCAGATGCCATTTAGTCATACCTGATCAAGAAAACTCTCTAGAATCCCTGACAACTAGTAGTCAAAATGTTACTTTTTAGACCTCAAGTGATGGGAAGAGCCCATTATTTCTGGAGGTAGCCCATATCACTTTGGGATAGCTATAATTCTTAGGAAGTTTTTTTTTTCTTCTTTTTTATATTCAGCTCAAACCTATTCTCTTTTCAGACAGACTGTAAGAAATCTCCAGAGGCTTGTAATTAAAGGATCATTTTCTTCCCTTCTTTAGCTAAATTGGAATTATGGTTCTTTTTCTTGATGATGGCATAAGCATCTATTTGGTTCTCCCAGCAAAGCCCTCTGTCCTTAAGTATTACACAATGAATAACCTATTGTACATGCTTCTGTCATGGGGAATGACTCTGAACACATCTGCAGTTGGAAGGTGGGTATTCCTTTTCCAAGTTAACTAGGATCGTCTGGATGTAGGATTTATTAGCTAATATGTCTGGTGAGAAGCTAGGTGGCACAGTGGATAGAATTCTAGACTGGAAATTAGGAAGGTTCATCTTTCTTAGTTCAAATCTGGCCTCAGACACTTCATAGCTATGCAATCCTAGGCAAGTCACTTAACCCTATTTGCCTTAGTTCCTCATCTGTAAAATGAACTAAAGAGGGAATTAACAAACCATTCCAATATCCTTTCCAAGTAAACCCCAAAATGCGCTCAACAAAGAATTGGAGACAACAGAAATTATAGGACACAAAAAATACTCTATTTGTGTTGTATCTTTTTAAGCCTTTAAATTACAAAACACACTCACACATACAGAGAAATACATATACATATATATGAACTATATATATAACTAACTTGTATATACAAATGTATGAACTATATATATATGTATAACTAATATATATATATATACATACAAGTCACAAATTCTATTTGTTTAAAATGCAATGTTGGATTGGATGATACTTGAGGATATATAATATCTACACCTTTGAATAAATCTATAAACCCCATAATAGTTGAATAACATTAGAAAAGATATATGAATCTATTTTATGGATAGAAAATGACAGATTTGTTTGAAGTCTCAGAGATTGAACCAGAGACTGCATCTTCTCACTTCAACAATTCTGCTTCCTTTGCCTTTTAGTAATGGAAAATATAAAACATTAAGTTTCAACTGGCAAAAATATTGAAAAGTAGAATTCAATGCAATGAAAAAAATTAGTGCCTTTTATTTGAAAAAAAAATAGAGTCTTGGGCTTGAAGTCAGGAAGTCCTAAGTTCAAATGCTGTCATTAGAACTACAAACTTTGTGGTTCTGGACAAGGCACTTAAATTTTACAGTTCTACTTGACCCACATAGATGGACTATAATTTGCATTAATGGTGGGAGTTCTTATTCTGATGAAATCACGGTTCTTTCCTGCAATCATATAAATGCATGAAAGCAAATTGTTCATTTCTTGGAATTCAAAGGTAAGAACAAATTCTCCTTGGCTCTCATTAGACCTTGCTAAGGGGATATTTAAGGTAAAATCTGAAGAAAAAGAAAGATCAAGACAAAATACTCTGGGAACATTTGAGAAAGGAGAGTTCACATTTCCTGGAGAAACCAGGTAGGGCTTCATAGAAAATATTATTTGAACCTCAAAGTCCATTCAACAATCAGTTACATGAAGGAAGCTTATTTCAGATAAGGTAATAAAGTCTCTGTGAATGCAACAAAGCAGGAGTGAATAAGATAAATTGGGAAACAGTTACTAAGTTTGACTGGAAGAAAAGGATTTAAACAAATTAAGGAACATTAAGAAATTACAATAACTGAAATATTGTTTTCTATTCTATTTTGGAGGTAAAAACTATAGATAATTTGATTGCATGTTAGCAAAAGAATTCCTATTAACTTTTCATGGACTGTCTGAAATCCTGTATCCTCTATAATAGTACTTCTTGACTATCCTAAATGGAAAGAACCTCTCTTTCATGTATACAGTCAACAACACTTTGCATTTGACTGTCTTTTGGTACTTATCTTCTACTTTAAGGAAATAGTCTGATCAAATTAGGCCAATTCAATAATGGGAAAGATAATAGAGGAAAGAAATACCAAATAGAAATATTTAAAGTGACTAATAAAATCCTAAGAATAAATGCTGGATGCCAAAAAAAGTTATCAACTGATTTATATATTCTTATCTAATTCTCTCATGATTGATATCTTCAGAGGGGTCTGAGCTCTACTTAACCCAAATGCATTTATAAAGAGCATCAATTCTTTCTGTTCCCTCTTGAGTATAAAACAGCATAATCCCTAATGTATTGGATCTATTCTGGTCAATCTGAAGTCTTGGTATAACTGCCCTACATTGATCTTGCTTGTTTTGTGGCAAGTCCCAAATTAGACTTAAGGAACTATGTCACAGACTGTCATGGGCCCTTGGAAATCTTCTTTTTCATAAGGAAGAAATAATGACAAATTAGGGTTTCTATGAATGTGAATTGTGCCTCTTCCTTTAATCTAGAAATATCCTATTATCATTAGGTCATAGAAATGGAGATGGAAGAGACCTTAGTGATCAACTAGTCCAACCACAACTCCACGCTTGAGGAAACTGAACCTCAAACTGCTGTATCTATACTTATCTGTATTCCTGAAGTATAAATCCAAGTAGATAGTAAACTCTTTGGTGGTAGGAACTACCTATCTTATTAATCACAGGTCACATTTTTAAGAGCCTTTAAGATTTATCAGTTGTTTTCCTCACTCAAGTATTCCACCCTGAGGGATTTGAACATTGTGTTTCAGAGAGAATATATTACTTGCTTATGGTTACACAAAATATGAATGGAATCTGAATTCAAATCCAGGTTTTAGGAATCTAAATTCAAGACCTATTCCTTCCATTCTATCCTTGCTCTGTAGTGATGCTCACTTATTTTGTGCTAACATCCAAAATGCCTCCCATGGTGGTTTATGTATGACAGATATTCAGCAAAAGGTGAATGAATTTATAGATATTTTCACAGCTTTGAATCCCACACAATTCTACGTAGCATAATGTCTAGTATATAGAAAGACCATATTTATTGAATGAATTAATGAATAAAAATAGATTCTAGTCTTCAGTATTATCTGGACTTAATTATGATGTCAAACTAATTCCTCATTCCTCATGCTATTTCAAAAATGAAAAGATTAAGAAACAAATCTTATTATGAAATAAGGGAATAAAACTTATTAAATGCCTACTAAGTGCTAGACACTGGCTAAGCACATTACATCATCACATTTGATGCTAACAATGCTGTGAGGTAGGTTCTATTATTATCCTTCTTTTAGAGTTGAGAAAACTGAGGCAGAAAAAAGTAATCTAGTCCAACTTTTAGTTTATAGATTTAAAAAAAGGACCTAATTCAAAACCACATAAATTAATTGGTGACAAGAATTGGACAAGACTTCACGATTTCCATTGTTTTCTCTATTTAAACAGATGACATCAAACAAACAAAAAAAAAGTATATCTGTGCCCAAACTTTCTTTGAGTGTTGTGAAGATGAATGGAATATTAACTATAAAATGGTTTGCTCTTAGGGTAAATTTAACCTAATACATTTCAGGGATTATTAGTCATGTTGGCCTATTTTGGAGACTCCTCCAAGCTTATTAGTTTTGGAAAGGGGTTGAGAAGAAAGAGCTCTCTCAGCACATCTTTCTATCTCATTATATCCCTGAAGCTACTATCCAGTGTTTCAACAAGATGGTCCATTCTCCACAAATGCCATATGCCACAAACTCCCTGGGGAACTGCAGTAGAGATGGTCCTTAAAATGATCATCTCCTTGTTCTACATGGCTCCCCCTGGCCCAGTATCCAGATTGATCTCTGGGCCTGGGGAACACTGATGTGAGTCTGGCATCTGCTTCTTCCCAAAGTTTAGATACCTATGTGTATTCAAACACAGGTGGGAGTAAGCAGGAAAGTACATCTGAACCTTTTGAAAAGAATTTGTTTTTAGCACTAAGAAGTTTGGTGCTAGGATCTTTGCAAAGATTCAGATGGAATGCTCAAGATTTTCTTACCCAGGACTCCTGGGGATGGAATTCTACAGATTCTTTCTTTTCCTCCAGTTTGGGAGTATTTTTTTCCTTGACTATTCAGTTCAATGGCAATGAATTGCATTTCTCTCTGAGGCTCCTCAACAAACAATTTACAGTGTAAATATATTTGTTGGCATGCAAATCACTCTGCATTATGAGACTTGATTAATATTATAATGTGTTGATGAAAGCCTGTAAGTGGTTCTTGGAACTAAGGTTTCAGACAAAGATGTGCTGTTTGGGTGC
This sequence comes from Myrmecobius fasciatus, assembly GCA_023553655.1. Taxonomy (NCBI): domain Eukaryota; kingdom Metazoa; phylum Chordata; class Mammalia; order Dasyuromorphia; family Myrmecobiidae; genus Myrmecobius; species Myrmecobius fasciatus. The sequence goes on from JAJPUD010000182.1 coordinate 423,339, forward strand.
AGAATGTTTGTTGAATATTAGATTAGGTTTTTTGTTTTGCTTCCTTTTTTATTTTAAGGAGATGCTTGGTGTGAAGTGGTAACAAACTTCAAAATACACAATTAATTAACACAACCAATCCATCACTTCAATTGCACAAAAACACTCCTCCCCAGTGCACACACTGCCTGATCACACCCAAAGCTGCTTTGTCTCTTATACATCCTTTGCTAGAGCTATTTATCCTTTTGCTCATTGTTAGCATCTTGTCTCTAGAGAGATGTGATTCTGTAGTATAGTATGGCTTTTAAACTCTGTGTGTATGTGTGGATTTGTTACTGTGTGCCTAATTCCCAATCTGTCCGCTGAAATGCAGAGATAATGTTATGGGGCTTTGCTTTTGTGAAGATGAGTTTCTCTGAGGTTTCAGTCACAAGTATAAATGAGGAGGAGGAAAGGTTGTTTTCCATTCACCTATGGCACCCTAGTTTCACTGCCCCACAACACCAGTCAGGCATTATAAAATATTGACTGGCATTTTCCCTCTCCAGAATGCGTACTTCCAAAGTATTGGTGCCAAAGAATTTAAAATAAAAGCCTATGAGCTCAAAAGATTAGCTAGCATAATAATTCAGTTACTTCCCTTCCCTTCCCCTGATTGTAATCTGGGAGTACTAAATACTAATGAAGAACTGAACAAAATAGTTTAGCTTTATTTGATCATCTATAAGTACTTTGTAATCAAGAATTGCTTTCCTTGTTTTTATAGAAGGAGCAAATGAGGTTTTGTGTCAGAGTGTTGAGGTACAAAGGAGACCCCAAAAGGCTGAGGTTGCAGACTTGTGTCACAGGATATCTTAAAAGTATTTTCAGGCTCAAACCCATTTCCATGTCAAGGGACAAAGTTTCATATAATTGTAACACCAATTGAAGTGGGCTAAGTTCCAAAAGAATTTAGCAAAGCACCAGGAGCAAAAAAAAACCAAAACCAAAAACAAAAAAACAAACCCAACAAATTTATAGGAAAAAAAGAACAGGATCTTCATGTTACTTATTTCCTAATTTTATGGTTTACAGATAGGTTTAAGGGATGGTCTATTCAGTCTCAGGAACTTTGTTATAACTGATCAATAGACTGTTTATCTAATAGTCAGCCATGTTTATAGGACTATGCTATAGTATTTCTAAAGCCGGGAGATTTTAGGATTATTGACAAACAAATTGTTAGAACAATAGCACCGGTAAGGTCAGGAGCCTTAGGATTACTTCTCTATCTTCCCTAAAAGCTAAGGGAAGAAATATATAACTATATTATTATAGCATTCCTAAGGCCAGAGGACCCCAGAGTTATTGTGATGCTTTCCCTAGAAGCTATACCCCATTAAGAGTGTCTTTATTATTTTATAGGCCTAAGATGACAATTCTTTATTAAATCTTTTCGTCACAACTCTAAATGTAGGGATCTAGGGTATGCAAATGAAGAAAACAAAAGTGATGGGTTATGGTTTTTGTTTTTCCTTATATCCCTACAGCTTAGCACATAGTAGGAACTTCATAAATGATTGCTGAATTAACTTGATGAAGAGCTAGGGGAAAGGGGAGATGTGTATTAATGAAAGGGAAAACTCTAATAGGCTTAAGTATTACACAATATAACCTTATGATTGATTCTTCACCCTCTATGACATATTTAAATTGTTATATTTGGGAATGAATCTATTGTAGACCTCTACATAACTTTTTAGTTCTCAAACCTTCTCAGTAAATTCTGTAGCCTCCATAGGTAGTGGGAATGATGGATTAAGACATGTAAAATAATCCTTCCCTAACTCCTATTGAGCAAACAAGATGAGGATCACTTTCCAACAAGGGGTGAAAAGAATACCATTCCCCACTCATGTTAACAACAGCAACAACAATATGCTACTGCATTCTGGCCTCTTTTTCTAATGTTATATTCCAGCTCCCACTGTAGTTTGTCAAAATTCACCATTTTACTGACATAGTGGATAAAGTACCAGATTGGGAATCAGGAAGACCCAAGTTAAAATCTGGCTTCATGTCCTTACTAGTTATTTGACCCTAAGCAAATCTGTTTTGCCTTAGTTTCCTCATCTGTAAAATGACCTGAAGAAGGAAATGGCAAACCACACCAGTATCTTTGCCAAGAAAACCCCAAATGAGGTAACAAAGAGTTAGATATAACTGATGACTGACAATTCTGACCTGGACTCCCTATACTGCTGTTCCCCAGCCATTTTTGTGCTAAAATAGTGAAGACTAAAAACAGCATTTTACAATGAATAGAAATGGATTTTCTAGATAGCTCTTTTTCAGCTGGTCACTTTAGTTACATCAATGAATCATCAAGACAGCATATTTTACCCTCCATTAATCAGTTGTAATCAACCTCAGTGAAAAAAATCCTCTTGATGGAGCTAGCACCTTGCTTTTATTATCTAGGTTTTTCTGGTGATTTTAATATCTTGCTATTAACTTTCCCTTTCCCTTCTGAGATTCTTCTATTTCTCTTTATTTTGCATCAATGTAAAAAAGGATAGAGAGACCAGAACAAGAGATTCAGTGTGGTACCATAAAAAAGAGCTTAACTACACTTTTGAGTTGAGGAGATCTGGCATCCAGTCCAGGTCTGACACTTTTAAATTGGGTGAAGTTGACTATATTGTACCTCATTGTATTTCAGTTTTCCAAAACTAAAATGAGAGATTTGGACCTTTTTAGCTTTGTGAACCTTTTCCCTCTTATGATTTGAAATTCTTTTCTGTTCTTCACATTTTTCACAGTCACCTTACTCATCTCAACTATTCTAGCTTCCTTGTGGCTTAACTAAAAGTTGATTTTTCTGAGACTAAGATAAAATTTGACAAAACAAAGCAAACAAAACACTTCAAATGTTTACAGGTGCCTACACTAACTTGCCAAGTTAGTGGCAAGTCCTTTAACTTTCTTCATCTATAAAACAAAAGGATTGGAGCATCTCTAAGGATCTTTGGAAGAGACCCTTGGAGTTCTTTGAAGACCTTCCTGTTTTTAAAATCACTTGATTCTAGGACTCTAGCTTGAAATCCAAATTCCTCACTTTGGTTTTCAAGGTTTTCTGTGATATGAACATTTCTTCCTGATATTCATTATTTTTCCTTTATAATAAAAATTCTCTTTACTGATCTTGTTGTAGGACACAGAAATTTCTAGCCTCATTTTTTCCTGCATCTTTGTTTACACTCATTCTTAAGATCTTGAATTGACTCTTCCCTGTTCCTTTCTGTCTATCAAAATCTTCATTCTAATTTTAAAGACCCTCTTCTTCCATGAAGCCTTCTTTGACTGTTCTAGATCATATAAATCTTTCCTTTCTCTTATCTCCAAGAGATCTTCCTGGCAGCAAGCAACATTTTGGCATTGAATCTCATTTCTATAATTATTTCAGGTACATTTACCATATTCCTTCAATTAGAATATAAACCTCTATACGATAACTAACCAAAATTATACTTCTGTTATATACTTCACAAAGACATTCAATAAGCACATACTAAAGGTTTTTTAAATTAAAATATTAATTAACTTTACTTTTTGATCACCTGTATTTCCAAATGTGTCCCAGAGAACCATCCCTTATAACAAATAATAGAAAGAGAAGAAAACATAACAGTCTACCTTTGCAAAGAAGTGTATTCATGTATTCAAATTTAAATTTTTATTGTGCTTTCTGATTTACATAGTTGTAGTTATTGTATATTCTTTTCTCCTGGTTCTGTTCACCATCCTTTGTATGAATTCCTACAAGTCTTCCTTTGCTTTTCTGCCTTCATCATATCCATCTTTCATTATGATACATGAATAGTCTTTCACAATATGTACCAAAAGTTATTTAGCAAAAAATACATGTTCATTTTGGCCTATCTCTAAGATGCTATTATACCATCCATTTTCTTTTCATCTGTACTTTCAGCATACTTTTTTGAAGACAGTTATTGGAAAGGCAAAGTATCTATGAATGATCTAAAAAGATCTACCACTGGACAGAAGACTTGAAGCATTCTGTTCCTGGAGGACCTTGACAAATGACATACTGAAGAAGGATAATACAATTCCTACATCTCTGCATGGCAGATATTTTAAATATTTTAAATCCTAAGTGACGAGTTCTATTCCTGACAGTAGGTACCTGTGTGAACTTGGGAGAGTAACTCCACTCTGAGTCTGTTTCTTATCTGTAAAAGGAGATGGCTGGGCTTCAGGATTATGTGACCTAGGATATTTTAGGACGAAAACAGGGCCAGCAAAGGTACAGGATCATTTGCAGATATATAAGAGTATGTCTGTGTATACAGAAGAAATAATCCCTTCTTAACAGCAGACAGCTCAAGGGTGCTTAATGACAGCTTCAAGTTCTGACCTTTGTTAGCTGCTGTTTTGCTCAGAGAAAGACAGGAAGGGGAGGAGGTAATGTGCTATTTTACAGAGCTCCTTGTTTCTCTGAGCTAGGAGGCCAAGAATTACTAGTACAAGATGTAGTCTGTTAATGGAAAACCTGAGTGAAATCAAATCATGAATCCAACTTTGCCCTTTGTACCTCCCCCCTCTTCCTTACTAGAAAGAATGGAAGCTAGAACTACCCCATCTTTTAATAAATCAATAAGTAAATATATCTATATCTATTTGTTTATCTCTATCTCTATCTCTATCTGTATCCATATATTTATATCTATAGCTATCTATCTATCCATCTATCTGTATCTATATATCTATAGCTATAGCTATTTATAGCTATAGGTATCTATCTGTATCTATATATCTATAGCTATAGCTATCTATATCTATAGATACCTGTATCTATAGCAATTTATCTATAGCTAACTAGCTAGCTATCTGTGTCTATATATCAATATCTATAGCTATCTATCTATCCATATATCTACAGCTATAGCTATCTATCTATCCATATATCTACAGCTATAGCTAGCTAGCTATCTATAGCTATAGCTATCTATTTATCTATCTATATAGCTATCCATCTAGCTATCTATCTGTATCTATATATCTATATCTATAGCTATCTATATCTATAGCTATATATCTGTATATATATCTATATCTATAGCTATCTGTATCTCTAGCTGTCTCTAACTATCTCTATCTATCTGTAATCTGTATCTATCTATATCTATAGCTATCTGTCTCTATATCTATCTATATCTGTATCTATCTATCTATATCTATAGCTATCTATCTAGCTATATCAGGGAACATTTCCCATTTTCAAGGGGCATCTGGCAGCCAGTGTCACCCTCTCTGCAACCATGTTTTTTTCCAGAGGTTGGAAGTTTGAAGACAGGTGGACTCCTTGCTGAAAGCTCTTATAGCCAGACTTCTATTCTAAGTAGTCCCCTGCCCTCATCAGTACACCTCTCAGCTGGCCTCTGAATGCCTAACCACAGACTCAGAGAAGCTGCTTTTGCCTGGCCCTAACACCCATCTAATTACCTTTTAATTCACAGTCACACATTCGAGGCAAGATAGCTCTGGAGACGAGACACCTCCGAAAGCCACAGAAGAGAGGTGATGGGAAAGGGGAGGAGGAATCCTAAAGAAAGAGAGCACTTCTTAAGAGCATTGCCTTTTTTAAAAAAAGAAAAAGACAGCAGGGCCTTTTCCAGCACTTTTAAATGGTTGCCAGGGAAACAGAGCAAGGGAGAGTAGAAAGGTTAGATGGATATTGGATGAAGCTAATGCACTTTTTTCAAACAAGAACTGACAAGTGCTTAAGACTCTGAAGGTTCTGATAACTTCTCATTTTCCCCATCCCTCTATCAGAGCCTCAAGTACTTTTATATCACCATTAATTGTATTTTAATCATTTGTAAACTATAATTCATCTCCATCAGAGGCTTCTGTTGATAGATCTTATGGGACATGGCCTTTCTAGTTCTTATGGGATATCAGGAATGAATTTTTTAATGTAGTGGTTCATGACATAGAAGCACAGCTGTGCTGAGAAAAGAGAGTGACTTTTTTTGTTAATTTGCAGGGGAACTGGGATTGGTATCAGTTCTAGGATGAAGTGGGTCCCGGGAAAGACACAACGTTCAGCGTCAATCATAGCCTAGGTCATCCTTCACATGTTAGATTTCTGTCCTAATGTTTTCTAAGGTCTGATGATCTTACTCTTTGATTGAGGAAACAAGACTTCCTGCTTTGCTTTCTGGGCTCAGGGATCTATTACACTTTATCACTAATTATCTTTCCTCCTCCTTTTCAGCCTCTGCCACCATGTCTTGGTTCCCTGTACCTGCAGATATCCCTACTTTTTTCTTCGTTTATGAGAAACTGTTACCAGTTTGTCAATAAACATTTATTCTGTGCCAGACACTGGGATGAGTTCTGAGAGAAGAAAGGGGAAGGGAAAGAGAAAGGTAGGGAGGGAAGAAATAAAAAAGAAAGAAAAAGGAAGGAGGGAAGGAAAGGAGGAAGGAGGGAAGGAAGAAACAAAAGAAGAAAGGAAGGAAATAAGGAAGGCAGGAAGGAAGGAAGGAAAGAAGGAAGGCAGGAAGGAAGGAAAAAAGGAAGAAAGGAAGGAAGAAGAGAAGGGGAAGAGAGGGAAGGAAGGAAAGAATGGAGGAAGGAAAGGAAGGAAGGAAGGAAGGAAGGAAGGAAGGAAGGAAGGAAGGAAGGAAGGAAGGAAGGAAGGAAGGAAGGGAGGAAGGAAGGAAGGAAGGAAAAAAGTGGGAGAGAGGGAGGAAGGGAAGGAAGGAAAGAAGAGAGGGAGGAAAGAAGGGAGAAAGAAAGATGAAAGGGGGAAAATTGTCCCCTTCTCAAAGAGATCAAATTATGTGGTTCTGACAAAATGCAAACCAATATGTGAATATATTTAGTGTCAATGGGAGGTAATCTTAGATGAAAGGTACAAATAATGAGAAGATGGGGCCAAGAAAAGGTCTCTTGCAGAAAGTGGGATTTGAAAGAATCCAGGGAAGCCAGAAAACAGAAATCAGGAAAGAGATCTGAAGTGTGCTATGCAAGAAAGAGAAAGAATATATGTGAATTAGCAAGAGTATATGTGAATCATTGAGTTCCTGCAGAGGAAAACGGACAAAAAAGACTGGAAAAGGTAGTAAGGAGGCAGGTTATGAAGAGCTTTAAAAGCCAAACAGAGGATTTAATTTTTGATCCTACAGGAAATAGAAAACCACTGGATTTTAATGAACAGGAGAATAACACAATGGAGAATGGACCAGAGTAGTAAAAGATTTGAGTTAAGAGGATCAACCAAAAGGCTGAAATCTAGGCCTGAAGAGATGAAGATCTTGTACAAGGTGGCAATTATGTCAGAGGAGAGAAGGGGGCATATAGAAGAAATGTGACAGTAGAATTGATACAAATTTGGGAACAGATAGAATAAGGGGTGAGGGGAAGAGGTAATTATATCTAACTGCAAGATAGTGTTTTCTAGGGCTTAATTTTAAAAAATTGTAAAGACTGTGATGTCAGATAAATAAAAGTGTACATAAGATAAAAGATTCTGCCACAGTGGGGATTCCTTTCCTACATAAGTTGGGCTAGATGGCTGCAGACAGAAGTCACTTTGAACTCTCAGATTGTACGATTTTGTGAAAACTCTCCCTAGGAGCTAGGGTGGTCCTCAGATTTCTTAAGTTATTTTCTAGCTAGCTTTCCTTGCCTAACTCAACCTTCTGATTCATGAAGCATGAAACCCGTTCTCTGGCATGCTGGTTGCATTCTGGCCAACCTACCTAAAAATGATATAGTCTGTCTACTCTCCCTTGACCTCCTCCTACTCCACTAAGTTGGCATTGAACCATAAAGGCAATTTGAGTCAACATTATTTGCCTATTCTTCAATGTTAGGCCCATTCTGAGCCAGTCAGTGAACGCTCTGATTCCTTTTGGTCTCTTGACACTTCAACCATTTACTATTTAATCACTGATTAAGTAGAGCTACCCTTCTTCTCACTGCTTAAAGTGGAAAGTAGAGAAAAGCAAAACAAAACTTACAGAAGATAATATTGCAGTTGTGCTCTATCACCTAGGGAAAAAATAGAATAATTCAGCCCAATACTCAATTCACTCCAGAAGTTATTAATATCACATTTTCTCAGAGACTCTCTGAACAACCTAGAGGGGTCAATGAAAAAGACATGATGAAATGGACCCTGAAATGGATTGGTTAATTCCGTCAGACTCAAAGGAAATTCATGTGAATGATAGATAAGGAGAAAAAGAATATAAGCACTGGTGTCTAGAGTCTGAGCACATTTGTTTTCCATAGTAAGAGCTGACAATGACTGTGCTGATGTTTCTTATAGTGAATATTTACACTGTACCCTTTCACTTCACTAAACATAATCATGAATTTTAGTTCCACTTGGTTTCTTCCTCTTTCCTTCTAGTGGTATTTATTTATACCGCCTGTTTTCTTGCATATTGTTCTATTCTATCTTATTCTTTGTCCCTTCAGCATTTATATACTCAATTTTCACAGAATTAATTTGTGCATGTGATTTATTGTTTTGTATCCCTAAGACTTTGTGTGTATGTGTATGTGTTTCTATTTTCTACCCCTAAACTACTTTGTAATGTCCCAGAGGGATTATACCCATTATACTGGTCTTTGTGTGCTCACACAAGGCAATGGAGGTCAGAAGAAGCAATAAAAAGACCCTTTCAAGGTCTCAATGAAGAACTTTGGAATTGATTGTAAGACATGAGAGTTTGACTGTCCAGCATGGTGTGCCCATTCCAAAGGAGATTCTATGATTTTGTGAAAACTCTATGAGCAAAGCAGAGAATTTCAGTACCTCAAATGAAATGAGAGATGTGCAAATTTAAAGACCTCTTTATTCCAATTGTTCATACGGATTATTTATGTCTGACCTAAGGTAGAACCTTCTAAGTTGCTATTGATCTGATCAGCCACTGTCAGACATAATGTACCTTGATCTCGACATAGTGATGTCATTTTGGTCCTTTTTGAGCATGAAGGACAACAGGCAATACTCACATGCTTGCAGGCACATTTCTATCCCTCAATTTTGCACAATGGAACCAACCATATTTTCTTTTTTTTTTAATTTAAATTTAATTTTTTAATAAAGCTTTTTATTTTCAAAACACATGCATAGTTTTCAACATTTACCCTTGCAAAATCTTGTGTTTTTTGTCATTCCCTTCTCCTTACCCTCTCCCCTAGATGGCAGGTAATCTAATACATGTTATTCATGTACAATGCTTCTATACATATTTCTACAATTATCATGCTGCATAAGAAAAATCAGATTAAAAAGGAAAAAAAATGAGAAAGAAAACAAAAAGCAAGGAAATAACACAAAAAGGTGAAACTTAACATGTTGTGATTCACATTCAGTCCCCACAGTCCTTTCTCTGGGTGCAGATAGCTCTCTCCATCACAAGACCATTGGAACTGGTCTGAATCAACCTTGCTGTTGTTCATCATGTAATCTCATGATTGTCATGTGCAATGTTCTCTTGGTTCTACCCACTTAACTTTGTATCAGTTCATATAAGTCTCTCCAGGTCCCCCTGAAATCATCCTGCTGTTGCTGATCATTTCCTATAAAACAATAATATTCCATGACATTCATATACCATAATTTATTCAGCCATTCTCCAATTGAAGGGCATCCATTCAGTTTCTAGTTCCTTGCTACTACGAAAAGGGCTGCCACAAACATTTTTGTACATGTGGGTCTTTTTTCCTCCTTTATGATTTTCTTGGGATACAAACCCAGTAATGGCACTGCTGTGTCAAAGGGTATGCACAGTTTGATAGCCCTTTGGGCATAATTCCAAATTGCTCTCCAGAATGGTTGGATCAGTTCACAACTCCACCAACATTACATTAGTGTTCCAGTTTTCCCACATCCCCTCCAACATTTATCACTATCTTTTCTTGTAATCTTAGCCAATCTGAGAGGTGTGAAGTGGTACCTCAAAGTTGTTTTAATTTGCATCTCTAGTCAATAATGATTTAGAACATTTTTTCATATGACTATAGGTGGCTTTAATTTCAAATTGTTCATGTCCTTTGACCATTTATCAATTGGGGAATCAGTGTAGATTTTTAATTGATTGACTGCACAGGATATCTATGTATAATTATTTTAAAGGTGAACTGTTCTTTTCATCCAGGAAGCTCACATTTCATGTCATCACTTCAATTCAGCAAATATTTATTGAGAGCCTACTATGTTTAAGCCATTATACAAGGTTCTGAGAAGATTTCCTGGATTTGAGTCACAAATGTGACACATAGTAGCTAGGTGACAATTGACAAGTTATTTAATTTTTCTGAGCTTTAGTTTTCTTATTGTAAAAGGGAGATAAAATTCCCTGAACTACTTACCTCACAGAATTGTCGTGAAGAAAAGGTTTTATAAAATGGAAAATTCTCTGAAAAATGAACTGCTGTGTGTACATATATACATATATATGCACTTATGTATACATATAATATATTCATGTGTATGTATGCCTATGTACAAACCATGTCTGTATATATGCATACAGGTATATAGGTTTATACATACCATATGTGCATATATGCATATAAGTATATAAACCATAGCAGTTCATGTTTACCATGCATTTTCTCATAAATATGCAATATATACAGTAAGAATCTTTAATGAGACATCAACCAAATACTTGGATGCCTATCATTTTTATTCTATATATTATCAACTATAGGTCAAACATCCCAGAAGGCAATTCTCACTTGAACACTATTTAATAGTTTTGTCACTTCACAGTTATCCTTTGATAAGTTCTAATTTGTTCTACCTCAAATATTGTTATGTGAACTACTCAATACCCCTAGTAATCCTCTGTAAAGGGCAGAGCACAGGAAGATTGCTGCCTTCCTCCTCTGGACACTATTTCTCTTTTAGTATAGTTTTTTTTTTGTCATTGTAGTTAGAGTATGACTAGATTATGTTTAGGAGATATCACAGAGCATTCAATTATCTTTAAGTAAATATCTTATGAAATTTTTTAAAAATTATATTTTTAAAAATAGCAATGTCCTATTGGTGAGGCTTATATGGATATAAAATCATGCAACCCCACAGTTTCTGAAGTATTAGAATTTTAGCTGGCCCAAAGGGCAATAAAGAGCTACATATGGTGAGCATAAATAGTCCACAATACATTATTAATGAGGCCTCATGTATAAGAGGTAGTAGAAAAGATGTTGCCTATGAAATACATGATTAGAAGAGGAGATGAGCTAGTCAGGCACTGACAGCCAGGGATAATAAACCTGAATGCTCTATTAATGCACAGGTTAAAAAGGTTAAAAGAAGATCTATATTAAAAACTCTTACATAAACTTGCTGAATTTATTCTGTACTCTTTATTTTTAATTTATATTTTTATATTTAGTTATCAGCTTCATTTCTGAAATATCCTTTTTCCTCTTCTATCCAAAGGGCCGTTCTTATAATATTTTTAAAGTAGTGAAAGAAGAATAGTTTGACAAAACTAAAAGGCACATAAACTATGGCAATATATTTACCATTCCAAACTCATAATCTTCTATCTTTGCTCAGAAAAGAGTGTGGTCCAGTTTCTCACCTCTTCAGAAACAATCATGATCGTTTTATTTACATAGAACTTAGTTCCATCCTCCTGACCACATTTTGTACTTCTGCACTTGATTTTTATTTAACCCAAGTTCAGGATCTTATCTTTGTCCATATCCAATTTCATCATATTATATTCAGTAAATTCCATCCAATCAATATGTAGGGAGGATCCAGGTTCTATGAGCCTTTCTGTTTGGTCCTTACATCCTCATCTTTCTCTAAATGTTTACAAAATATTCTTTTGATGATACATTTTAGAATTCTGCCAGGAATTTGAGTCAGGTATACAGGCCTGTGCTGTAAGGATTTCCTGATATTCCTTTTTTAAAATGTTGTTACATCACTTACCTTTGCAAAGGGTCCCATTTTCCATGATTGTTCAAAGACTTCTGCAAAAAGCTTAGAAAATACATTCACATACTTTTTTTTTTTTTTTTAGAAATCCAGGATGTAGATAATTCAGGTCTGAAAATCTCAACTCACTAATGTTAATTAATTGATCTCTTATCATCTTGTTAGTTATACCATTTTGCTTCATTTTTTAGTTTGAAGATTGCTTTCCTCGCTAGTGAAAAAGGAAACAGATTAGAAATTGAGTGGTTTTGCCTTCTGAACATCATCTGCTATCATTAATTTAACTTATTGTTATTGATAAAAAGAGAACATAATGTCTCTCTCACAGATTTCTTGGGAAAAAGCACTATATAAACCTTAAATTGCTATATATAAAGTGAGCTATTATTACTATATGGTTATTGTGATTTTTTATCCTGAGGAGCCATTTTTCTCTGATTTTGCTTTCCTTTTCACTAACATATTTTAAAAATTCTCTTGGATTAACTATTAATAATTAATAATAATTATTATTTAACTATTTTCTACTAGCCTCAAGCCATATTGAGTAAGATCACTCCTCTCCCACTATTTTCTTCATTACTTTTTAAGTGGAAGTATTCATTCTCAGCTGCTGGCACTTTTAAAAATCCCAATATTCAAAAGGTAAATTGTTGACTAAGTTCCTACATGTCTGTATAGAGGAACTGGTTTTTATTCCTCATTAGCATTATTTGTTTTAGTCAAAAAATTTGAACCAGACAACATTTCACTCCTCTTAAAAATGACTTTTTCTGTTGAATGACAGGTAATTAGATATGATCCATCATTTCAATGAATTATTTTAAAATCACACTTTAAATCTAGAATGTGTATAGTGTAATGTCTGACTTTTCTTTCCTTATCTATCATTAAGTATAAGGTGATAGTGTCTAGCAATTTCTTTTTCAAAATAATTTGTAATTTCTTATTTATTTAAAACATTTTTTCTTTTTAAATTTTGAGTTTCAAATTTTCTGTCATTTTTATCTCCTGCAACACCCACTGAGAAAGGAAGAAGTATGATATGAATTATATATGTGAAATCATACTAAACATATTTCTATGTTAGCCATATTTCAAAAAAAGCTAGAAAAATAAAGTGGGAAAATCATACTTCAGTTCACAATTGGGGTTCATCAGTTCTCTCTCTGGAGATAGAGAGCATTTTTTTTCCGTTATGAATTCTTTTGCAGGATCATTATATTAATTAGAATAACTAAGTCTATTTTTTAGGTTTTTTATTTTCTTTTTTCCCTCATTTAATAGTGTTTTGTTAGAATAACCAAGTTTTACTCAGTTATTCATTCCTGAAACATTGTTATTACTGCTTACAATGAGATTCCAGTTCTCACTTCATTTTATATCAGTTCAACAGATCCCCTGAAATCACCTTCCTCATCATTTCCCATTGCACAATAGTATTCCATCACAGTTGCATGCTAAAACTTGTCTAGCATTTCTCCAATTGTTGAACATCCCCTAGATTTATGCCACCATAAAAAGATCTGCTATAAAATTTTTTGTAGATAATTTTTCCTTTTCTTTGATCTCTTTGGAATACAAACCTAATAGTGGCACTGATGGATCAAAGGGTATGAATGGTTTTATAACCCTTTTGATCTAGTTCCAAATTGTTCTCCAAAATGATTAGATCAGCTCGCTATTTCATCAACAATTAATTTAGTGTACCTATTTTTCCCCTCAACCTCTCTAGCATTTGTCATTTCTAATAGGTGTGAGGTGGTACCTCAGAATTGTTTTATTTGCTTTTCTTTAATCAATAGTTATTTAGAGCAATGTTCTAAATGTCTACAGATAGTTTCAATTTTTTTCTGAAAACTGCCTATTTGAACATTTCCCAATTGGGGAATAAGCCTACTTTATTTCTAATTTGGCAACAGATTCCCTCCATTTTGGAATCTTGTCCCCAATACCAGTTTCTCTCACTATTTCCTCTACATTTGAACAAGGACATTATGATTAAAGTGAGTCAAAAGAATTTATGCTACTTCATTTTTAACTGATAGATATTTGTATAATTAAAATTTCCCACTTCTACTATAGCATGTAATTTTGTTAAGTTGTCTGCTTTTTGAATTCATTCTGAATTCATCATCCCTTTTTTCCTTCTGCTTATATGGTCTGTTGTGTACTTCTCTCATGACATTATTTCTGACACAGTTAACTCTTCCTCAAATTAGTTTAATTGGGGCAGTTAAGTGGTGCAGTGGATAGAGTACCAGCCCTGAAGTCAGGATAACCTGAGTTCAAATCTGGCCTCAGACACATAAAACTTTCTAGTTGTGTGACTCTGGACAAGTCACTTAACCCCAACTGCCTCAGGAAAAAAAAAGAAAGAAAAGAAAAAGAATTTTAAAAATTAGTTTAATCATGATTTTCACTCCAATTCATAAATTTACTAAAATAATTATGTTTTAATTATTTTTCCTAAAGTATATCCTATTCCATTCATGAATCACAAGCTGTCAAGTGTTGGAATGATGGAATGTCAATTAAAGAGGGGTCTTTTGAAGAAACAGCAGGTTTGGGGAAATAGGAAGAGACAAGGTATTCCCTTGCCTAACACTAAGGATTAGCTCAGGAATTACCCAGAAATGGACCCCAAAGGCAGCTCTCGTCTTAGAGGAAGCCTTTGCAATTTGAGGTCTCCAGAAGTTAAGGTGAGTAGGCAGCCTATATCCTGGAATTCAGGGGGGTTACAAAGGGACACTAGACACAGAGGGCCCCCCACAGCATTTGGATAAAGCAGGCTAGTGACATGACCTCACTGTCTGGCCACAGGATACCGCCACCCGGGATCCATGGCCAGGGGAGAGGATAGAAGCTCAGATTTCATCCCAAAGCTGTGGGGCATGGTCCATGCCAGAGAAGGAGGAGGACTGGCACTCTTAGTTAAAAATGTGCCACATATTAAGGTGCTTAGCTCACCTCATATACTTCTAAATTTTATAATTATTATGTAAAGTCTAGTTAACAGAGTCTTGGAAAATAAAAACAGAAAAGATCTCTGAGGTTATTTGGTCCATTCCCTGTTCAGTCTACTACACATATGAAAAGTAGTCATCCAGCTTTTGCTGGAATTGAAACCAGGGTCTTTATTTCACTTTGAGCAGCCACAAACGCCTCTCCACCTTGGAACCAGGATCAGGGCCCATGCTCCCCTGTAGCATCAAGTGCTATTGGTCCTTTAAGCCCTGGGTCTATTGAGCTTATATATGTGCAAGGCAATAGGGTCCTGAACCCAGTTCCAGCAAAGAGTCCCTTGAAGCCTCCTTCTGACCAATTGTCCATCTCTTACACTATATATGGGATTAGAAATCCCAAAGCTCCTGCTGCCACCAATGCAGATATATTCAAGGGCTACTGCTAAAGTGAGATAGACCTCCCAAATTGACTTGGGCTGGAGAATTGTTTCATCCCACTTTTTGTCAATTATGGTGCTCCAGAAATCAATTTGAAGCGTTATTTTAGAGTTGTTTGGAATGGAATTGGGGAGAGCTTTGTTGAGTGTTTCACTACTTCTCCATCTTGGCTTCATCTCCCCACATGAGTATTTTTGAATTTTTTGAAGGCAGCAATCATCTATTATCTTCTTAAGAATATTTTGTTCCTTTAATATGTACTCATATGACATGTTTTTGAAGCCCTTAAAATCTTGGTTGCTTTCTTCTGGACCCTTTCTTACTTATTAATGTCCTTCCTTCAGTACTTGGAACTAAGCATAATCTTATAAATGTGATCTGAGCAAGGTAGAGTACAGTTGAGCTATTATCTTCCTAATCCTGGGTACTCTGCTTTTCTTTATGCATTTTAAGCTTATGATAGTTTTTTGGCTTCCATATTGCACTAATAATTCACATGAGCAAATAATATTCTAAAACCACCAGGTTGCTTTTTTCTCATGAAATATTATCTATCTATCTATCTATATCTATCTATCTATCTATCTATCTATCTATCTATCTATCTATGTACGTTTTCTGCTCTGGTTATAAAGCATTTCTTTTGAAATCAAACACAAGTTTTCCATTTATCCCTAATTAAAATTATCATTTTTATTTTATTATATTTAACTAGCAATTTAGCTGGTTGAAAGTTTTTTTTAATTGTATTTAAATAAACATAACAATTTATGTTATTTACATATTAGATAAGCATAGCAATTCCACCTTATCCATATCATTGAAAAAATGTTATGGGTATACATATAGATTCCAGGGGTGATCCATTGGAATTCTCTTATTAAGTCTATATCAAGTCAATAATGCCTAATGCTGATTTTTAGCTATTAACCAGTTCCAAATCCACTTAGTCAGAATCCTATCTAGCCTGTATTTTACAATCTTTTTGACCAAAATAAGATGAAATCTTTGTCCACTGCTTTGCCAAAAGCCTGGTAGATAACATCTTTGACATTGTCATGTTCTGTCTGTCTAGTAATGTAATCCAAAAATGAAAGATGTTAAATTTAGTAACAATCGTTTTGGATTAAGCCCTTCTGGCTATTTGCGATTACTCATTTCTTTTCCAGACATACATTAACCAGAATTTTTCTAGCAATTGAAAACAAAGTCACACATGCACCTACATACACACACACATGTGTGTGTGTATGTATAGTTCTTAAGTGCTACTTATCACTCTCCTCTCCCTCCCTTTCTTCAAAGGTAACTAGGTCCTGTCTTACTATCTTTTTCCCTGGATATTATTTCCTGCAAATTATTAACTCTTCCTATTGAAAATCACCCATGTTGAATCTGCATATATTGTTCTCCAGATTTAAGTGGGCAATTTTCTCCTTGCCTATCACATTTTCAATGAAAGCTCTCTTGATCAGATCTTCAATTATCTAAACAAATGTATTTCTACTGACCCTTGTTATATGCACTCCATCCCTCACTAACAACCTACCATTTCTGTATCTTAAGCCATAATTCAAATCTAATTTTCAGACATCTTTTTTTGGAACAGCTTGAGAAGCTATTCATTTTTCAAATCCCCTTTTCTATTCTGTTGCCTAATAACTTCAGTAATAGGTTATGATGTAAACATAATTTGTCTCTCCAAGCTTTTTAGTTTCTTGTTTGAGGTTTTTTTAAACCAGATAAACAAGATTGGTCTGTATTTGAAATACAATTTCATCCAGGTTCTGATTTTTTTCTATTTTGATGGATAATTTGTTGGAAATATATACAATAATATTATGCAGAACACAGGGTTGTGAACCCATATGAATTCCTGGAAATCTTGTTCCACTATCACTCAGTCAATGAAGATGCACACAATACACCACAATGAAGATGCATTCAGGAGAAGAAGGGTAATAACTATTTGTCAAGCTTCTCTCCCAAATGTTATCATTTTTCTGTGACTATATTCTTCTCCTATACTTTTCAGACTTAGCATTAAAGTTAGAGGTTTAGATCCCCTTATTGCCATATCCATTCCCTCTCTCTGACTCTCTTAAATAGCGCATTTAACTGTAGATCCAATGGGAAAATGCTGATTCAGCAGGTCACAGTTCATCTCATCTCTTTCTCCCAGCTACTGGACTTTTTTCCCCCCTTTTTATTATTGTTTTCTTTTTTCTGGTTATACATGTGCATTGATTTTTTAAATACATAAATCTATGAATCACTTTGAGAGAAAAAAGTCAGAACAAAAGGAAAAAAACACGAGAAAAAAACGAAAGAAAAATTTTAAAAAGTGAACATAGCATGTATTGATTTACATTCAATCTCCATAGTTCTCTTTCTGAATGTAAATGTTGTTTTCTATCCAAAGTTTATTGGTATTATCTTGAATCACTAAACCACTGAAAAGAGCCAAGTCTTTATAGTTGATCATCAAACATTCTTGCTTTTACTATGCACAATGTAATCCTGGTTTTGTTCATCATGAGTTCATGTAAATCTTTCCAGACCATTCTAAAATCATCTTATTTATCATTTTTATAAAACAACATTTCATTACTTTCATATACCATAACTTAATCAGCCATTCCCCAATTGATGGGCATCTACTCATTTTCCAATTCTTTGCCATCATAAAAAGGGTTGCTATAAACATTTTTTGCCAATGTGGGTCTTTTTCCCTCCTTTATGATTTCCTTCGGATACAGACCCAGTAGTAGCTGAATCAAAGGGCATGCACTGTAGCCCTTTGGCCTATAGCTTTGGGTATAGTCCCAATTGCTCTCCAGAGTGGTTATGTCTCTTCACAACTCCACTAGTGATGCATTAGTGTTCTCATTTTCCAACATCCCACTCCAACAGTTATCATTATTTTTTCCTGTCAACTTAGCCAATTTAAGTGATATGAGGTGATATCTCAGAGTGGTTTTAATTTACATTTCTGTAATCAATAGTGATTTAGACCATTTTTATATTACTATAGATAACTTTAATTTCATCATCTTAAAATAATCTGTTCACATCCTTTGGCCATTTATCAATTGGGGAATGACTTGTATTCTTATAAATTTGATACAGTTCTTTATATATTTTAGAAATGAGGCCTTTATCAGAAACATTGGCTGTAAAAACTTTTCCCCAAATTTGTACTTCCCTTTTAATCTTGTTTCTGTTGGTTTTGTTTGTGCAAAATATTTTTAATTTAATGTAATCAAAGATGTCTATTTTGCCTTTCATAAAGTTTTCTAGTTCTTCTTTGGTCATAAATTTCTCCTTTTTTCAAAGACCTGATAATAAGTAAACTATCCCTTCGGCAATCTGCTTATGGTATCACTCAATGCTCAAATCATGTGCCCATTTTGATTTTATTTTGTCATAGTGTGTGAAATGTAGGTCTATGCTAAGTTTCTGACATTATTTCCCAGTTTTCCCAGCAATTTTTGTGAAATAGTTCTTATCCCAGAAGCTGAAGTTTTGGGGTTTATCAAATACTACATTACTATAGTGAGTGATTATTGTGTAATGTATAGCTAACCTATTCCTCTGATTCACTCTTATTTCTTAGCTGGTACCAAATGATTTTGGTGACTGGTGCCTTATAATAGAGTTTTAGGTCTGGTACTGCTAAGCCACCATCCTTTATTTTTTTTTCCATGAATTCCTCTGATATTCTTGACTTTTTGTTCTTCAGATACTGGATTCTTATGACTTAGGTAGTACCTACCTCAAACCCAGTTTCATCTATGCTCTAATTTTGTCTCTAATTCTTAGCCCATTTAATAAAGAGCAAGAACTGCTAGATAAAATTAATTTAAAAAACCCTACTTTAAATAACTCATCATCAAGTAGGAAAGCTAAGAGAGGCATAAAATCAGCCCTTCAATCATTTATTAAGGGCTTACTCTTTGTCAGACATTTGTTAAGGCCAATGGATACAAATAAAAAGAATATACATTTCCTGATCTCAAGTAGCATACATTCTAAGGAAGAAACACCACATCCATGACAATTCAGTTACTTCTGATTGCCTCAGTTTCGCTATCTGTAAATGAGTTAGGGAAGGGAATGTCAAACCATTCCACTATCTTTGCTGAGAAAATGGAGTTTTCTTCCATTGGAGTTAACTCTCAAATGGAGTTATGTCGGACCCAACTAATCTACAAAACAACCATAATAACCCTTGTGTTTACAAGGATGCTACAAAGATTCTAGAGGGTAATAGGAAAGTTTGGAATCATTGTTAGTTATTATTAGTAGGAAAGATAGTATAATGAGTTCTCAGTTACAGGTTATTAGGCACCTGTTCCTTCTCACCCTTTGTCCCATCAAAAGTGAAAAATATGTTGGCAGGCATGGGGATTTTGCAGGCCACTGCTTGGAAATGCAGAACCCATACTTTGAGATGTGACAGTCTCAAGCACAAGCTTATTGAAAGGTGAGGAGTGAAGATGAATAATCAGAGAGAAGCTGCTATTACTGCTGCTTGGGAATTCTGAAGTCATATCCACCTTCAGAAGCTAATGCACAGTGTAGCCACTGAAGATCAGTTGTCGCAGCAGGCAAAATAAGAGAGTGTTGAATGATAATGGGTAAAAGAGATTGTATAGTTATCTGAGAACCAAGCCCACAGTTGGCTGTAGACTAGGAGAAGGTGGGACACAAATTAAATTCTGAAGATCTTCTCACCCCCCAATAAATTGATTAAATATTTTTAGGATCATGTTATGATACTTTAGGATATGGGAATGTGCTTTGAAGTGCATTACTATAAAGAATAAAACAGTCACAATAAGCATTGTTATCACTGGGTTAAATATACTGAATAATTGCAGGTGCCAATTAAATCAAAGTATCATCTTATTTTTTGAAGCCGTAGCCAGACCTGCTTTCTTCTGTCTTGGCAGCTCAAGTATACTGGCATTTTTATTGTATTGGCACAAAATGCTATGCGAGTTTAGAGAGGAAAAAAGCTGAGAGTAAGGGAAGGTAAGGGTCTATGGAGGAGGTAAAATGGAAACAGAACATTAAGTATGGCTTAAACCTAGCACAGTAATCATACAATAAACCTTTTATAGTCCATTGTGTACAATGTGAATTATTTAGAAAAACACTCTCTGGATAGGAAATTTTTTGCTTGCTCTTTGTATAGAAGAATTTTGCTTCTAGCCTTCTTCTTAGCACCTTGCACAATGTTTACTCATTGTAGATACTTAGGAAATTTCTGTTGGAATGAAGTAAATTATATTTCCTTTTCATCTGGAATATAGATCAAAATCTCCATAAATCACAGTTTTGACTTGGTCATTCCCTCCTCAAAATTCTGCAAAAGCTTTCTATTGCCTATAAGATAAAGTTACATATACACACACATATATATATATATATATATATAAGATAAATTAGAATTTAATGTCTTTCACAGTTTGGATCGAGGCAGACTTTCCCAACTTTTCTTCATATACTCTCTTCCATCTAAGCTAACCTTTCACTTCTCATTCTTAGTATTCTGTATTTTTTTCTTCATAACAGTGCATAGGATGTTCCACTTCCCTAGAATGCACTTCTTCTTCCCCTCTCCCTCTCAAAATCTTTCTTCTTTAAAGATTCAAGCCAGGTCCCCTTCCTGCCCCAAACCTGTCCTCATCCCCCTGGTAGTTAGTGTACTGTCTCTCCTCAAATGATCTGATACTGACTTGTCTTTGGAAGTATTGTGTTTTCTCTCTCCCATAATATGTAATTTCCGTAATGTCAGGACCTGTTTTGTTTGGCCTTTGTATCATCCATACCCAGCAGAGGGCTTTCCACATAAAAATGCATAGTAAATACCTTCTGAATGGAATTAAATTGACCAAGAGCACTGTTTTTCTCATTTTAGAAGTGACACAGGCACATTTCAACAGTTGCATATAATATATAACAGAAGTTTTTAACCTTTTTCTCTCATGAATCTTTTTTTTTGAAGTCCATGGACCCCATCTCAGAGTAGTTATTAAATGCATAAAATAAAATTAAAGTTACATAAGAAAATGATTATATTGAAAGAGTTATAACAAGATCTAAATGCTTCTGCCTCACAATGGAACACCTTTTATGTGGACAGAATGCTGAATTGGAGCAAAGACAAACACTACCTCAGTAGCTAGCATTTAACCCAGGGCAAGGTTATAGTGTTTCCCCTCTTCAGACCCAAGAGGAACAAGGGGTTAGACTGGTCCTGATCAATTCATAAACCCATTAAGATCCAGAAAAAGAAATCTATGCTATACCTCTGCCTCCAGGCACGATAGTACTTAGGCCATCTCAGTCAGGGGTAGGGTTAATGTCTTTTCTGAAAGTTTTCCAGGGAGAGGATGCCATAACCTCATCCATCTTCTTGTTCTGGTATTTCAAAATCCTTGCTATCAGTACATTCCTTCCAGTCTTTCACAAACTGAACAAATGAACCTATATTTCTTTTCTTTCTCTTACTGAACACTGAGTTTCAGATCTTGGGGTCTTTCCTTTTCAAAAACCCAGATTGTTTGGACCATCCAATTAAATTGTACCTTAACAGGGAAATCATTAAAGTCAGAATAATAGGCAAGACATAATCCATTTTCCCATCAAAGAGTTCATTCATTCAGCTAACCAATAATCATTTTTAAAGTACCTACTATAAGCCAAATGCTGGGCTAGGAACTAGGAAATTCAAAGATAAAAATAATCTCTATTTTTAAGGAATTCATATGCCAATGAAGGAGACAATCCCTGTATAAATTAATACATACAATAGTACATAGAGAGTTCATAGAAGGGATTCTCAGAGGGAAAGGCACTAACATAAGAGAGAACTGGGAAAGACTTCCTACAGGAGGTATATTTAAATGAGTGGAATTTTGAAGGAAGCCAGAGATTTTATAAATTGGAGTTGAGAAGGGAAAACATTTTAGGCATGGCAGCTTCTAAAAAGGCACAAAAATGCCAGGTAGAGTGTTATAGGAAAGGAAAAGCAAATAGGCTAGCAAGGTGAGATTACAGAGGGTGAGGAGGAGGGATAGAATGTAAAAAGACTGGGAAGGTTAGGAAGGGAGCCACAAGAGTTTATGGAATATATTTGGGGAGAAGAAATGGAGCTAAAATGGACATATTTGTGCTTTAAGAAAACTGATTGAAGAATTCACCAGACCTCAAGGTAGTTCTGAGTGCTAAGAGAGATTAAAAAAAAACTAGCACAAAACATGACCCATGATGTTTGAAAGTCTACAGTTTATTTGGGGTTGCTAGTAAAGACATTGAAAAAAAAAACTAGTGCACAAATCCATTAATAGTTAAATAATAATTAAAGGCAGTCTGATATTACAGGTCAAACGGAGGAATATTGAGAATTAGTACTATGGAGTCCAGAGTGGAGAGGGAACTATAATGGAAAGGTATGTTTGAGAAAGAGTATAAAAAAAAGATGAACATTTGGTGACCCTGAGGGACAGGTAGGATTTGGATGAAAGGAATTACATAGGGGTAAAACAGCTTGAATTAGGAATGAACATATGGTTTAAAAATATTGAATTGGAGAGACAGCTGAGACAGGGCAGAGGTTTCATACTATACAGTTCTGAGATATGTGGTGGTTCCAAAGTGGGGAGACTCTTGAATACTAAGTTAAGGAGTTGGGTTTCTGATTTTATTATGTGGGTAGAGCATTAGAAGTTTATGAAAAAGGGAGTGACAGGATGAAAGCAGTTTTCAAGGAAGCACATAACAGTATGGTGACATAGAAGAATGATTGTGATAGAAAAAGCTGCCTTTTCTCAAGTAAGGACTGAGGCTTGAGTAGAAAGACCCTTTAGGAAACTTTTTTATCTTTTTAAAAAAAAAATTTAAAGCTTTTTATTTTCAAAACATATGCATGGATAATTTTTCAACATTGACCCTTGCATAGCTTTGTATTTCGGATTTTCCCCACCTTCCCCCCACTCCCTCCTCTAAAAGGCAAACAATCCAATATATGTTATACATGTTAAAATATATGTTAAATCCAATACATGTAAACATATGTATATAATTCTCTTGCTGCACAAGAAAAATCAGATCAAAAAGGAAAGTAAATGAGTAAGAAAACAAAATGTAAACAAACAACAACAAAAAGAGTGAGAATGTTATGTTGTGATCCACACTCAGTTCCCACAATTCTCTTTCTGGGTGTAGATGGCTCTCTTCATCACAAGATCATTGGAACTAATATCAATCATCTCATTGTTGAAAAGAGCCATGTCCATCAGAATTGATCATCATATAGTCTTCTTGTTGCCGTGTATAATGATCTCTTGGTTCTGCTCACTTTGCTCAGCATCAGTTCATGCAAGTCTCTCCAGGCCTCTCTGAAATCGTCCTGCTAGTCATTTCTTACAGAACCATAATATTCTATAACATTCATATACCATAATTTATTCAGCCATTCTCCAATTGATGGGCATCCATTCAGTTTCCAGTTTCTAGCCACTACAAAAAGGGCTGCCACAAACATTCTTGCACATGTGGGGCCCTTTCCCTCCTTTAAAATCTCTTTGGGATACAGGCCCAATAGAAACACTGCTGGGTCAAAGTTTGATAACTTTTTTGAGCATAGCTCCAAATTGCTCTCCAGAATGGCTGGATCCGTTCAGTTCCACCAACAATGTATCAGTGTCCCAGTTTTCCCACATCCCCTCCAACATTAGTCATTATCTTTTTCTGTCACCTTGGCCAAACTGACAGGTGAATAGTGGTATCTCAGAGTGGTCTTAATTTGCATTTCTTAGAAAACTTTTTTGATTAGAATCAAGTCCCTTTGCTACTGCTGATGCCTATGATCTAGTTTAGACTAGGAGTCCTTGTATTTTCTCTTTTCCAGCCCCTGACCTTTTAAAGCTCAAATATCCTTGATCATTTGTTTCCTGAAATCCTAAATTGGATTCCTGATCCCTGATGCCTGACTGATCTCTCAAATACCTGCTCAGCCCTCGATAAATTTCCTTCCTTCTCTGAACTTGACCTCTGGCCAACCTGACTTAAATAAACCATCTTCATTCTTGTCTGCCTAGATTCCTGGTGCTATCCATTCTTGGTTTGCAATGTCATGACAACACCCAAGACTTGCTAAGAAAGATTAAAGACAAGAACAACTCAGAAGTCAATTTCAGTCGTCTAATTACTAGGTATTGAGAGACTGGTTAGGGTGGGTAGTCATGTGAATGGAAAACAATCAATCCAAGAGAAATTCAAAATGAGAATTAATAGGATTTTGTCAATGAATGAATATAGGGTATGATTGAGAAAGAAGAATAAAACCTGATTCTCAAGTTATAAGGTTGGGATATTAGGAGAACTGTGTTGTTCTTGAAGAAACTTATAGAAGAAACTAGTCTGATTCTGGGATTGGGAATCAGGGAAGAAATAGGGACATTGAAAAGGCATTTATCTACATTTATCTAATGCCTCCTCTGTGCAAGAAACTGAATTAAGTATTGGGATTACAAAGAAAGAAAATAATATCTATCCTTATGGAATTGCATGTATGTGTGTATATGTGTGTGCACATATCCCACATGTATATGTTAAAAGTTTCCCCTTCTCCCCTGAAATCATTAATCAATTTCATAATTATATATGTGATATTTATGTTATAAATGTTATATGATGCAACATATGCTGTGCTACACTATATAATACAACATTATACAATATATTTTGAGGATGGTAGAAAGAATATTAATTTCTTCTTAGGCCAGGAAAAGGAGTTAGTCTTAAGACTTGACAGAAGCTAAATATTTTATAAGGAAGAGATAAGGAGGGAATACTGTATCCCAGGTCTTCAGAGTTCCCTGTTAAAAGGCATGGAAGCAAGATAAAGTTCAAGGAAAGTACTTATAGAGTTCAAGAAATATTATTAAGTAGGTTAGTTTGACTGGAACCTAGAGTGCATGAGAGGGAGTAATGTGAAATCAGTGTAGAAACCTAGACTGTTACCAGAATGTAAAGGATTTTAAATTCCAAATGAAGTATTTGTATTTCATCCTTAAAGCAATAGAGAGACATTATGGATGTTTGATTAGAGAAGTAACACAGTCAAACCAATGCTTTAGGAAAATTATATTGGTAGCTTTCTGTAGGATAAATCAGATAAAAAGGAAACTGAGAGAAAAGTTTCTGATTAAAAGACCATTAAAAAAATCTGAATAAAAATCGATGAAGGTCTGTACCAAAATAGTGGTACATGAGTGAAGAGAAGATGAAGAAAGATGATGAACATGGTTTTGGACATAAGGCATTTGAGGTGATGATGGGACAGACTAACAGAGATGCACTGTATGAAGTTGAGCTAGAGAAAAACAATTCACTTCCATCCAACAGGAATTATTCAACAAGCTCAAGTGTGAGGTTTTGGCTGGAAAGAGAGAATCATCTGAATAGCAGTCATGGGACTGGCTCAATTCACTAAATGAGAGAGTGGAGAGTATTAAGTGAATCATCAGTTTTCATAGGCCTTGTTATTCAAGCAGACTCTGTTATGCTAGCTCCTAATCTGGAATCCTGGTCTGCTCCATCTTCAGAACAAACCCAGACCAACCACTGATCTCTCTCTATCTTCATGCCATGTCACTGGGTGAACTTCTTCCCTCATCACTGTCCCATCAGTTCTGTTAATAATAAGCACATTACATACCCTTTGACCCAGCAGTATTTCCACTGGGCCTATATCCCAAAGAGATTTTAAAGGAGGGAAAGGGACTCACATGTGCAAAAAATGTTTGTGGCAGCCCTTTTTGTAGTGGCTAGAAACTGGAAATGGAAAGGATGCCCATCAATTGGAGAATGGCTGAATAAATTATGGTATATGAATGTTATGGAATATTATTGTTCTGTAAGAAACAACCAACAGGATGATTTCAGAGAGGCCTGGAGAGACTTGCATGAACTGATGCTGAGTGAAATCAGCAGAACCAGGAGAACATTATACACAGCAACAAGACTATACGATGATCAATTCTGATGGACATGGTTCTCTTCAACAATGATGTGATTCAAAACAGTTCTTCAGCGATGAAGATAGTCATATACATCCAGAGAGAGGCCTGTGGGAACTGGGTGTGAACTACAACACAGCATTTTAACGCTTTCTATGAATGTTTCCATGCATTTTGTTTTCCTTCTTAGGTTGTTTTTTTCTTCTTCTCTTTCTAGATCTGGTGTTTCTTGTGCAGTAAGATAACTGTATAGATATGTATACATGTATTGTATTTGTCATATAATTTGTCCTATCTAGCATGTATTAGATTACCTGTCATCTAGGGGTGAGGGGTGGGGGGAAGGAGGGGAAAAGCTTGGGGAAAAAAAGTTTTTGCAAAGGTCAATGTTGAAAAATCACTCATATGTTTTGTAAATAAAAAGCTTTATATAGATCCAAAAAAAAATAATAAGCACATTAAAGCTTCCATTCAACTGCTCTGTGACTCCACTCACTATTCCAGACCTGGAATAGTGTATTGCCTTCCTCTATTAAGATATAGACTCTTTTTAGAATATTATTCAGTTCCATTAGAATATAGGGCAGGGATTATTTTGCCTTTCGTATTTGTATCTTCATCTCTTAGCACAATGCTTTTTCAAAATCTATTCATTGATTCATTGTGAGTTAAATTTATTTGGCTTGTACCCAGAGAACCAGGACCAGCAGATTGATAAGTAAAGGGAGCCATAACTTAAATAAGGGAGGGAAAGTCCTAACAATTAGAACCTCTAAAGGTGTAATCAATTGCCTGGCTAAATAGTGAGTTCTCCATCACTAGAGGGCTTTAAGGAAGTCTGGATCATGAATTTTGGGGGATTCCCATTCTGTCATAGGTTAACTGGCATGTTTCAAAGGTCCTTTCAAACTTTCTGAGTCACTGATTCTTCCTTCTCCTCAATAATGTTTTGCATTAAAAATTACATCTTTGTCTAAGCATGAGATATCTGGGAGAGAGAACTGACTTTAAAAGTCAGGAAGAGCGAAGTTCAATTACCAATTTTAACATATACTTTGTTGGGTGACTCTGGGAATAATACTAGATCTAAGTAATGTTTTTGCAATTTTATTTTTGATTTAGAATAAAACAAGCATTTCCATAACAGTACAATAAAAAAGATGACTACGCATGAAACTGCAAATCTACAGTGCACAACTTGTTATTCCTTTCAAATGTACAACAAAATTATCATGTAAATTTCTTTTTTTCCTAGAGATGGCTATTCTGCTACTCTTAAAATAGGTGTATCCATGTGTATGTGTGCATGTATAATGTGTAAATATATATGTATATATGCATATACATTTATATATGTAAACTTATTCTATACATACATATTCTATACATATATACTATATATAATTATTCTATACAAAAATTATTCTATACATTCTTATACATACTATACATATATATCTTTCTCTGGATGCAGATTGCACTAAGTACTTTTTAAGCCTCTAAATGAGAAAAGATCTGGCCTGCAGTGCTAGAGGAAGTTTCTTTATACAGGAGTTCCCCACATCAATGAAACATAGCCCTAGCTCTATACACTTGTTTCTCTCTTCCCCTCCTTCTCTTTTCTTCTCTCTTTTTTTCTCTCTCTCTGTCTCATACATACACTTTTAATTAAATTTTAATAATTAAATCACTTACAAAAAAAGCAAATAAGACTACTTTTATTTTGGTAATTTTCTTAGATTCTATGATTTCATTATTCTAAGACTTGTGATCCTGCAAAAGAGACCCTGGGATGTCGCAAAATTAGTGTTGGGAATCACTGACCTAGATACTGTACCAAGATGATAGGTGCTACATAAATATAATAAATTATACTGAGAGGGTTCCCCCAGGCCCTTCTCTCTACTTGTGCAGATGTTACAGAAATAGTCTGAGGAGACTTTGAAGGATATTTCAGAGCAGAGAGCTCAGCACCTTTGGCTCTTTTTCTTTAACCATGTATTCAAGTGATATTCTTTGGAATCAAATAGATATGTTACTGCTTTTGATTTTTCCTTCAATTGGAATGCATGTAGGACAAGCTAGCTTGTTCTTCTGGCCTGGGTGGGTGAGTCTGCCAGTCTTTTCTGCCTCTGCTAACATTTGATTCCGCTCTTCAGTTTCTGTTTATAGAGCCCAAACCATTGTATTTAATTTTCTGATTGAGCATGAATGAAAGTAGAGGGGTAAATGGTAGACCTGGAAGTCCTAGTCACACACTATTATGGTTTCCCCAGGTTTTCAAAAAGGGGCTACCTTAGGATTTGCCCAAATCACAAGAACAATTCAGTGGAGAACTAGTGCAAATTGCATAAGCTTGGATTGTGGGGAGTTTAATAAATGGTAACGATGATGATGATGATGAACATACATTAATGTCACAATGAAATGAGAGTCTCATTCACCAATTTTGCATAAATTGCTGATGAATGAACATAATTTGTATAACTGTTTTGTTTCTCTGGTTTCCTCTGAGCCCACCTGCCTGACCTTGTCTCCTGACACTCATACCTTCCTGCTATCAGGCAGTGGGATTTTTCTCCAACAGATAATTATCTAGTTTTTGTTTGGTTCCCACCCACAGCATTTTCTGAGTCGCCAGTGGCACCTCTTTGGGCTGGTGCCTGTAAGTAGCTCTATTCCAGACTGACACAGCTGTTTGTGAAGTTGGTCCCAGGGTGCTAATAACCCTGCTTGGCATTTTCACCTTCCTGAGAGTTTTAAAAACAAGGTTGAATGCACCATTATAGATTATTTTTTTTCTGATCTAAAATAGCTGATCCATCTGCAGAATAATCAAGGGGCCTAAACCAGGCCACTCTCAATGAGCAGCACATCTGGTGTTTGCAAAACACGGAAAGCAATAAATAACTATATATACCCAAGCTGCTAAGCTATAGAAAACATAGGTAACTGCTTTATTAAGTGCAGACTATACTGGAAAATGGAAAACAATAATAAGAGAGCCAATAAGACGTGAGACAGTAGTAACTCAAACTTTCTCCTTCCCTGTAAGACCAAATCCATGCTGAAAGAATTTTGGCAGGTCAACCAGATCATGTGGCGTCCTCCACAAAAATAAATGTCTTGATATTTCTTTTGACTTTAGAAAATTTGAATATCATAAGTAGAATAAAGTATTTGTATTGTTTTATTTACAAGGCCATAAGAAAATATAGCTGAATTTCAATATTCTACATTGTAACTACTTAATATTTCCAGGTTTGCTTCAGTCCCAGGTGCCCTAAAGAATGATTCTTAGATAATTATTTCCTAAGTGTAAATGAAGAGAATCACAGAATTTTAGAGTTGATGAATTAAGTGGTCACCTAGACTGATATATTCAAACTAACTCCTCACTATAACATATCTAACAAATGGTTGTCCTGCATCACCTTAGAAATCACTGATAAGGATGAAAACCATTACCTCCTAAAGGAAATAATTCTACTGTATCTAGACAAAGTGTGGGGAAAAATTAGTATTCTAATTAGTGAGAGCTTCTAGGAAAACTCTAAAGCACTTGACTATATAATAGTTCTATACCAGTATATTATACCATATTATACAGTAAACTATAAATGAAAAAACTAATGCTGAAATGTCAGCATGCTTAAAAAATTAGAAGAAAATGGAAAATGAAAAAGAGAAGACAAAACAAGATAAAATAATTTATTTTTATTATGTAAGTTTTAAAAAGTTTTATATAAACAAAATCAATATAGTTAGAAAAAATATTACATGAGGGAGAAAACTTTGCATCAAGTATCTGTATTAAAAATCTGAAATCCAGAAAAACTTGGAAAGACTTACATGAACTGATGCTGAATAAAGAGAATAAAACAGGAGAACATTGTACCAGATTGTATGATTGTAGGATAGACTTAGCTCTTCTCAGCAATATAATGATCCAAGACAATTCCAATAGAATAGAAAATACCATCTACTGCCAGAGAAAAAACTATGGAGATGGAATGTGGATTGAAGTATACTATTTTCACTTTGTTTTTTTTTTCTTTCTTGTGATTTTTTTTCCTTTTGTTTTGATTTTTCCTTCACAGCATAGCTGATATGAAAATATGTTTAAAATGATTGAATATGTATAACTTGTATCAAGTTGCTTGCTCTCTTGAGGAGGCAAAAAGAGAGGGAGAAAAAATAGAATTCAAAATCTTAGAAAAATGAATATTGAAAATTATATTTATGTATAATTAAAAATAAAATACTATTAAAAAATCTGAAATCCAAAATTCATAAGAAATGAGCCAAAATATCAATGAGCTCTAATAAATATGTATTAAAAGATACAAAAAAATTATTTTTTAAATTTTATTTTGTTCTGAATTTAAGAAATAAAAGAAGCATTTCCATAATAGTAGAACAGGAAAAAAAATTTTGTATATGGAATTGAAAATCTATTATGTACAATTGGCTAGCTCTTTTAAATATATAATAAAGTTAACATGTAACTTTCTTTTTTATCTCTTCTCTTTGCCTCTTCACCCTAGAGACACCTACCCTTAGACACAAATATGTATATATGGAAAACCGTTCTTTAGATATTTCTATTTGTCAATTCTTTCTCTTGATTCAGATAGCATCTTCCTTCATATGCCCTTTGTAGTTAATTTGGATATTTATAATAATAATAAAAACTTAGTCATTCAAAATTGTTCTTAAAGCAATATCATTGTTACTATTTATATTAACCAAAAGCTTCTTAAACTGTGGGTCATGACCTCATATAGGATCACAAAACTGACTGTGAGGGTTGAAAAATTAAGTTTTATTTCATTAAATATTTTATTTGTATACCTATTTTCTATACCTACATAGCCAGGGTTGCATAAAAATTTCTTTGGTGAAAAAGGATCATGATTAGAAAAAGTTTAAGAAGCCTTGCTGGATACAAAATTCATTTAGTTCTGCTCATTTCACTCTTCATTATTTTGTGCAAGTCTTTCCATTTTTTCTAAGATCACTGAGCTCATCATTTCTTACAGCATAGTAGTATTCCATCACAATCATATACCATTCCAAATTATAAACCATTATCAACCATGTGAAAATATGATCCAAGTAACTAATAACAAGATAAATGCACTTCATTGGGAAAATAGTAGGACAGTACATAAAGAATATTGTCTGTATTGTCAGATAGTCTTGTCTCTAATTGGTTTTGCTTAGCTGTCTCTTTTTAGTTTCAAAGGAGGGTTAAAGAGGATAGGGAAGCACGTTGGTAAGACACAACAGACATTAACAAAACATGAAGAAATAAAATTAAACATGTAACATTTTCTCATTTTATGTGAAAAGAAGCATGGCACAAATATGCCAGTACCGAAGTATGTCGAGAGGCTTATGGTAAAAGACCATGTTAGAGCAAGTTCAGCTTTAGAGATCATCTAATTCAATGCCTTCATTTCATAAATGAAGGGACTGTGGCCCAAGGGCATGAAGTGACTTGTTAGTTAAAGCCGGGTCTATAAGAATCTTCCCCCAATACTGTTTTCCCTCCATCATCTTACCTACAAGATACATCAAGATCTATAAAGTAAATCAAAGAGTATTTTCTCCTTTAACTTACTCTCAAGACATTGTAAAAATTCAAAAATGCATTAGTTGGTTTAATAATAACCACTCTAGTTGCTCGCCATTGCCTTTTGGATATCACTTGGCCAACTTGCTCATCCTTTCTTCCCCTGGAGTGGTCTAGTCATAAGACAATGCCTGTTTTGGGGTCTAGAATTAGGGAAATGAACTTTCAGCATGTTGCTATAAAGAAGTCTTTGGAGTAGAATAACTGCCATCTTGATCTTTCCAGACTTATCAGTTTGCTTAAAAATGATTCCCAGGTGGTTTTTCAGTGTGACTTTAGCTGCTGCTACATGTCTCCCTTGTGTCCACATGGATTTGACATCATCACACTCCAGAAGGCATACCACATAGCTCTTCCTCTTTAAAAGCTCATATTCAGTGAGCTTTTGCCTATGAATTTTCCATCCTTTTTTTTTTTTTACAGGGCAATGATTGAAAGATGCTAGACCTATGAGTGATTTAGCCCTTCCTTCTGGGGGCTCCAATTGACCTAATGCCCCGGTTCTCTTAATGATTCTACACTCCAGTGCTCTCTTTTTTTCCCTAGTTTGGGGAATAGTAGTTGAGATGAGTAACTATCTTAGATTATTGTCAGTACAAGATTTTTTATTTTTGTTTTAGCTTTTTTCCATGATAGATACAGTCTATTGATTCACAAGCGAGCCAATACACTTTTTTCAGGAAAAGTTTTTGATGGTTTGCTTTTTGTATCATTGTCAAAGTAATTAATATAAGACCTTAGTTTAAATTTATACTTATACTTTAAAGGAATTCATCTATTTCTGTTTGTATTCATCTTTATATATTGCATTAAGGTTATACATATATCATTATTACATTATATTACATTACATACACCAAACCATTTGATCTTCATAATAAAACTGTGGCATTATTGCTCCCAATTTACAGATGAGAAAACTGAGGCTTAAAGAAGTTAAAATTACTTATTCAGGGTCACACACTTGGGAATTATACAGTGTGGGAACCCAAATCCAAGTCTTCCAGATACTATACCCAGCATACTTTATATTTACAATTTTAGTCATTTAAAAAAAAGGGTACTAAAGCCATGTCAAGCCGATCATTAAATTTTCAATGTGGAAATTTATACCTTGGAAATTGGAAAATGTTATAAACCAGCACCTGATTTATTATTTTGTTGATTGTCTTGACTTAAAATGATGGAAAAAGTGTTTTAATATTACAGATAAAATTTAAAAGTGAATTGTGTTTTTGTATCATCCACCAAGTGAACCAGTTGTTAAATAACACACCCTTGTCTATAAATGACCCTAGTAATAACTTAAGAGTACTGGTTCTGGCAGTGACTCCATTTTGTTCTCTGAGAGGGAGCGGCTAATATTGATAACTCATCTATTTATATTGTACTTTAAGGCTTTTAAAGCATATTTTCTCCTAGTAACCCTGTTTAAGTAATTGGTACAAGTATTATTAGCTCTATTCTACAGATTAAGAAAATGAGGTTTTAAGATATTAAAAGACACTTGCTAAAGTATACCCTACTAATAAGCATTTGGGGCAAAATTCAAATCCAGATCTCTTGACTTCAGATCTATACTCTCCAGTATGCCATGCTACCTTAGATTTTTCAATTTTAGTTTTGCTCATCCTTGTTGTTGCAGCAATAGGCTAGATATGGAAGACTCAGTTCTCTATAGTTGTGTCCAGACAACCTCTTTATTTCTCAAAACCCTGAATAAGGATTTCCTTGTGATTGCACTATGAGCCTATGGCTAGCTTTCAAAAGCTATGGACCATGTCTACTAATGCATTAAGCTCATGGAGCATTTAGAGTGGGTCTGAACACTTATTAAACAGTATCCCTTTTCACAGAATAGATGTAAAGACTTCAAAATCTTTCCCATGTGGGAAAGTGTGATTAAACTGTTGTTAATGAAGCTTGGAAGAGAAAAAGAGACAACACATCTGTTGGAGGTGGCTCAAAAACAGGCAATGGAATAACAATCAGAACTTCGGACTCAGTTTTTGATTAATTTTCTCTTCCTAAACCTGGTCAAGGTGTTTGTGTGCTTTTTTTCCTTTTTCCTCCCTTTTTATATAGGTCAGGTGTCTCAGTGCTAAAATATAAACACTGAGAACTTTGTCTCTTTTCAACTGCACTAAGATATTTTGAGAATCACTCTTTCTTTTTAGTTCAACCTATACCTGAGCTGGAATTCTTCCTCCAACATGAATGAAAAAGTGCACTTACAAAATACCTGTTTTAATCCAGGTATTGTGCTATGCACCTGATGATAAAAATAATGCAAAAAGGAGAAAATTCTCATCTTTTAGAATATTATTTTCTAATAGGGGCAAGCAATGCATATTGAAGAGTGGCAACCAGGGAAGGGAGTTTGAGTATGGGGAGTTACAAATATGGTGAATAAGGCCACAGGGCAGTTAACTGTCATCTCTTTTAAGCAGTATTGATTAGATTGTTATTCACAATATCTGTAACAAACAAAATGAGAATACATGTTTAAAATTAATGCTTAAGTTTCATGCCAAAGTTTCTTTTTTTTTTTTTTTTTTTTTTTTTTTTTTCTGGTAAATGACATAAAAATGAAGCATGTTGTGGAAACAGCTGGATATAATGGATCAGGTGAGCATTCATTCACTCACACACCTATCAAGACAATTTAGATCCGGGGTAGAATCCCAAAGGTCAGAGAATGAACTCTCCCATTATCAGGGAGGATAGTCTCAGGAAATCTTTCTGAAAGGCCAATAAATGGCCATCAAATTTCGCCTTTAAAATGTCTTGTAAAGGGAGAACCCATTACCTTCAAAGACAATCCATTCTGTTTTTTTCATGGCTCTTATTAGAAAATTTTATAATTTTTGCATAGTTCTTAATGGGAAGTCTTTGTCTTTTGGGAAGGCCCTCCTTACTCCCAATATTGAGAAAATGTTTGTCTTTACAATTAAAGCTAATTGTGGCAAAGCAGAATAAGTCATCTCTCTTGAAAGAAATTATCATTTTCTTCTTCCAATGTTTTTCTTCTTTGGACCAAATATCTCCAGTTTTTTTTGAATCTACTTTTACATGGCATGATCTCCAGACCCCTAACTATCTCTTTTTGAATATTCATGAGCTTACCAATGTCTTTACTATAATGAGCCACCCAGAATTAAAAACAATATTCCCTTTCTGGTCCTACCAGAGCCAGATAAAATGGGTCTACCACTTCACTGATCCTGGATGGTATCCTTTTTTGTTTCTTTTTGTTTTCCATATTGCACTGTTAACATAGCAACTCTTGTCTGTTTACTAAATCTTCTAAAAGTTCCCAATTCTTTTCAGAGAAAGTTATTTATTTATGTCTTTCTGTACTTGAACTTAATATAGCATTTGCTGATACCAAGTATAAGATTTCAACATGACATTAACAGGTTAGAACCTGGAATCTAATCTATAAGATGAAAATTATTAGGGAGAAAGCCATGAGTGAAAAACTGAACTTTGCAAGTACAAGGCAGAGGAGGCATAGTTGGCAGTTATTCTGAAGAAAAAAAAAAAAAGACCAATCTGGGAGACTGAGGGCAACAATGGCCACCTGGGCTGGCTCTCCAGGGACCATGCCTTTTCTTCCCTGAGGGAACTGGCTCCTTACCTTCTAACTCTACCCTTGAGCTGAGCTGTCTTGATTATTGAGTAAGTGCAAGCTCACCTATATCCAAGCAGCACCATACTTTTCAATTTGTCTAATTCAGTCTTTTATACTGAATTATACTTGCTATTATACTTGCTATCTGTAATAAAAGACCCAAAGAGAAGGTATACTTTTATACTTGCTATTTGCCTTCCTGATCCTTGTGTATCCCAACTTTCTCATCTACTACATGCTCTGCGCACAATAATCAATCAAATATACCATTGATTCTGGGAAAAAAAGGAATCCACTACTTTATGTTGTATTTATTATCCCTGTTACTACTTTCCCTGGGCCAACTCTTTCTCCTTTTCTCTTTCCCTCTCTCTCTCCTCCCCACTTTCTCTCCTTCTCTCTTCCTCTCTCTCTCTTTTTCTCTGTCTGTCTGTCTGTCTCTCTCACACACACACATACACATATACATATATATATATATATATTCATACATACACCCACATGCACATATGTATGGAGCATCTAGGTGGCACAGAGAGCCATGCCTGAAGTCAGGAAGATTCATCTTTCTTAATTCAAATCTGACTTCAGACACTAATAGTGTAGCCCTGGATAAGTCATTTAACCCTTTTCAGCTCTGTTTCTCACATATAAAGGAAGCTGAGAAAGGAAATGGCAAACCATTCCAGCATTTTTGCCAAGAAAACTCCAAATGAAGTAATAAATAGGCAAAATTAAAACGACTCAACAAGTGTATATATATATATATATATATATACACATATATGTATACATTTATATATGCATAAGTATATTTAATAAGTTTAGTTCTTTCATAGGGACTTTTAGTATAAATATATATATATACTTTTAATAAATAACACATAATAGGTACTTAATACATTTGTTTTCATTCATTCATACATTCATTCATGAGAGATGGCTAGGTGCTCTATTATCACCTCTCTGCTTCCTTTAGTTTTCACTTCTCTAGTAGCCATTATTCATTCTGTCTTTTGAAGCCAAAAGATCATTCTCTTTGTCACAAAAAGAGAAACAAAATTAAAATTGATTTATATTTTTAGTCCATTATCATTGCCTATCCATATATAGTCCTATCTCATCTTTCAGATTCCTTTCTTCTCTTAAAATGAGAGATGATGTGAAATGTTCAGAAAGATCTAAAATTAATCTTGCAAAGTCTTTTTTGTATCTCTATAAGGCAGGGATTCTGAGCATAGATTCCTATTAGCTTGTTTTTGATGATCATGTATTAGATAATTATTTTCCTTTGTTATTTAGTCATTTCAGTTGTTTTCAATTCTTCAAATAATCAAATGGTTTGCCATTTCCTACTCTTGTTTGTTTCATAGATGAGAAAAGCAGGCAAATAGGGTTAAGAGATTTGACCAGGGTCACACAACTAGTGTCTGAAACTGGATTTGGATTCAGGTCTTCTTGGCTGTAGTCCTGGTACACTATTCACAGCACCACCTAGCTGCCGTAAAAGAGTTGTGAACTTATAGAATTGAAACAATCATTCTTTGGAGAAATTTTGAACTATGCCCCAAGAGTTATACACAGAGGATAAATTGGTGATAGACCCAAAGAGAAGGTATTAGTATTAAAAAGAACTGGCAGAGGTTTCCTTGTCTTCATGTAGAAGATTAAATTTCACTTGGAACTTGAGGTAAGTCAGACATGACAACTGACAAAGATTGGGAAGAAGAAAATTCCAGACATGAGCAAGACAGCCAGTAAAAACCCTTGCCTTTAGGAAATATTAATCTTTTGATAGTTAATCTTTTATCGGATGTTAATTCTCTTTACTTCTTCATATAATAGTAAAGATAATTGATTTAATTGTGGCAGGATAGTACAAATGGGCTACCCTATACTAGCCTGTTTAAAAAGGAAACAGAATAGACAAACTAAAGGAAAAAGAAACAGATAAACCAAAGGGAAAACTGAGTTTGGAAAACATGCAGAGATTTTTGAAAGGGATACTATTACATCCAGAAAGCTGACTAGGATCTTTGGAGGGATTGTGCATGTAACCCATGTGATCCCAGGAAATTAATGACCATATGGTCTCTGAGATTCTATTAGAAAAAAGCATTAATTGATATATATGAGGTACTAAAGTGAGGGGATGAGTTCTTAGACCAAGCTTCTCAGATGTATTAGAAGAATTCCTGAACCATTTGGGGTCCAAATTCAATAATCAGAAAGTTACAGAACTCAATATGGAAGACAAACCTCAATTTTGCTTTTTATTGCTAACTTTAAATAAATAGATTGTGAATGTAAGTCAGCCTACATATATATATATATATATATATATATGTAATTAGCACTTTACTAT
Source organism: Myrmecobius fasciatus (assembly GCA_023553655.1). NCBI lineage: Eukaryota > Metazoa > Chordata > Mammalia > Dasyuromorphia > Myrmecobiidae > Myrmecobius > Myrmecobius fasciatus. The sequence continues at coordinate 461,390 of JAJPUD010000182.1, forward strand.
GTACTAGGCACTGTGTTAAGCACTATGGATATAAAAATATGCAAAAGACAGACCCTGCCCTAAAGAAACTCATAATCTAATTGAGGAGGCAAAATGCAGGCAACTCTATGCAAACAAACTCTAACTGAATAAAATGGATATAATTAACAGGAGAAAGATCCTAGAATTGGGAAGAATTAGCAAAGCCTTTCCATAGAAGGACAAGTCAATATGTCAGCTCATTAGAAATTCAAGTTGGTTTTCCTCTTAAGGAGACCTCAGTTCCAGAGGAATACAAGAATGAAAAATAGTTGAAGACTAGAATATGGAGGCCCACTAGAAAGAGAAAAATAATCATCTTGATTTCTTATAAGTATAAATATATTTTTGTTTTATTTAAGGTTTAAAAATATTCCTATGCTATAATCAATGTTTTATTAGTCTATGGATTTCAGTGCCAGCGAGGGATATTTTCCTTTTGTTTCAAAGATGAGCAAAAAAGAAATTCTAATGTCTTAGAGAGAATCTGGGTGGGAGAATGAGCTAAGGAGTACATTAGTGACAAGACCCTGAGGTTGAACTTGGTCAGTATAAACCCATGACCTTTATTCTGGGCCAAGAGTTACATAAATAACATGCTATTCCCTTTTAAGATTCATTGAGTTTCCACAATTTGTGGGGCATTGTCCTGAACTCAAAGTGATGTTAGTGTGCAGGGTTAAATGACAAAAATCACAAAGTGAGTCAGCAGAAGACTATAAATTTGAACCCACTAATATTTATTTGCTTTTAACTGCTCTTGGCAGTTAAACATAGCTTGGAAAATGAATATCCCTTTTCATCCTTAACTCCCAGTCAACTGTTATTTCCCACAGAATTTCCTCCAAGTATTCCCTCCCCTTCCTCCTCTTCACTGAAGTAGTGTCTGTTATTATTTTTCACTTTCCCTCAGTGCTTTATTTCCTTTTCCAGCTTTGTAAACCCTAAACATGTCCTCATGTTGATTCCAGACTATCAGATCCTCTAGTGGGTTGACATTACTCAGCTTGAAAGAGAGATCAAGTACAGGGGAAGAATGATTTATGAGACTTCTCTCACAGAGGCAGGCCATTCTCAGCCTATTCCAAAATAATTCAGCATCTCCTTTCTTGCATGGGCAGAGAGTGGTTCTCCTTGTGGAGGCCTGGCCCCTAGAGGGATGGGAGGAGGACAGGAAAATACTGTCATTAGAAGGTTAGTGGGAGTAAGTTTAGGAAGTTTTGAAGGAGACTTTGGATTTTTCTGAGTGATTTGTGTGGCTACTCTCTGGCCAGTTTCCTCCCTTTGATGTTGGTCTTGGAGTTTCAGTAGGGTTCTTGATAGAACAAAATGTTCTCATGTTCTCCTTGATTCCAACCAGTACCATAGGAGTGAGCCCGAGTTGGCTCATACTGTAAGTTGGCAATAACTCTTCCACAACTTTTTATCTTCCCCTTTTTGGAGATGTCCATGAAGGTAGAGCTTAAAACCAGAAGTGACCACTGAAGAGTGGGTTAAGGAGCCAGGCCATATTCATTTCTACAAGGTTCAGCATGTTCATTTCTGAGCCAGCTTTCTTCAAAGGGTTGGAATTTCACACTTTCTTTATTCCCATCCTTACCCTAAATTATTGTCATAGTTCTCTCACCATTCTGCTTTCAATCAGTCATCATTTGCTTTAGGGAAACAATTTCAAATGACTGGCAGCTGCCTAGTAAGTAAACATGGTAGTGGTGCTAAGTTTAGAATCAGAAGTCCTTGATTTGAAACCATTTCCTTTACTTAACATAAGGCTGACTTTAGGCAAGTCAATCTTTGCTAGGTAAAAAGAGAAGCTAACCTTAGAGGTTCTTTTGAAATCTTTTATGCTGCTGGAAAAGTATTTCACTCAGCATGCTCTGCATTGTATGCTTGAGAGCCAACTCAGAGAACAGTGGAAGTGAAGGAAGTCATCTTAGAATCTGGGACAAGTCCTTTTCCATCAGTCACCCTCTAATCTGACCTATCTTGGAAGTTATTGGAGCAGAAGAGACTCCCCAGAGTAGCACCTTGAATATCCTATTACCTGGAGATAATCTTCACCTAATCTGTTTTATGTCATTCTAATTTTTGCCCATATCACTTTCCTTTTTTATCCCCAGGGTCTTCCAGCTGCCACTTCCTTACTGCTAAGAATTAGCTTCCTTTCCCAAATATTTCCTCTGTACAATTGCTCAATATAGACTAGAACTTGAGATTTGGAGATAAAGACTTGGATGCAGTTCCAGCCTTTGTCACTAACTAGCTGTATCTCCTTAGGCAAGACAATTAATTTATTTAGCTCTCAGTTTTCTGATCTGTAAAGCAAGGATGTTAGGCTATTATCTAAGGTTCTTTCCCATCTCTAATATTATTGTCTATATTTCAAGCTGCAAATCTGTATATTGTGATTTCTTAAAAGAAGAAAAAAAGGAAAGGAAAAGGAGGGGGAGAAGGAGAAAAAAGAAGAGGAGGAGAAAGAAGAGGAGGAGGAAGAGAGGGAAGAGGAAAGAGAAGGAAGGAGAGGAGGAGGAAGAGAAAGAGGAGGAGAAGAAGAGAACAAAAGGAAGAAGGAGAAGAAAGAGAGGCTTAGAAAGCATTTTGTGAATATTATCTCATTTCTTCCCTTATAACAACCCTGGAAGGTAAATGCAATTAGTATTTCCATTTTATTGAGGCTGAGAGAAGTTGTTACTTGCCCAGGTTCACACAGCTCTGTAAGATCTAATATAAGGTTTGAACTCAGATTTTGCTGACTTCCAATTGAGATTCTATTCCCCATGCCACCTATCTGCTTCTGTATATAAAAAAAGAGCTGTAACTCCATTTTCTAATCTCCCTAGCATGTACCATTATCTGTTTTCTAATGCAGGTAATAGGGAGAGTAAAAATTTATAGCTGGCCAGGGACCTCAGAATTCTTTTCCCCCTCTGGACCTTATACAAATATATTTTACATAAGGAAACAAGGGTCTGAAGAGGTAAAACTTTTTTGCCCAAGGTCACACAGCTGGCCCAAGAGGGATTTAAACCCAGGTCTTCCAATTCCTATAGTGGTTCTTTCTACTTTCATAAAATTTATTCAACATGTAATCTATAAAGATCTTCAAAAAACAAACAAATAAAAACTTCTTGGCTCAGAAGGAATTCTTTTTGTCCCCATTTTTCATCATTCTTTGCTACATATTCATTGATCTGGATTATATCCAAAGCATTTGGATGACAAAAGATTTGTCTGGATGATGAGAATGAAATAAAGTCATGTTCTAGTGAAATGCGGTGTACCCTCCCCTCCACACATGCCCAAGAAAGGTTTTTAGCAATCTTTATTTGGAAAATGTCCTCCTTGTCTTGGTTTTATTCCCAGTGTCCTGGCTGACTAACTGTTGACTTATCAGGCCTTACTCTCTCTGCTAATGGTCCTCCATAAATAAACCCCCCCGAACAGTGATCGAGAACAATCATAAAAGGCAGGCTAATAAATTAAAGCTGATGTTACAATAAACCAGAGAGCCCTTCACTGGCAATTTTATGTCTCTCCTTGAGTCTGTGGCTCTGCCAAGAGGGAACAGCATACCTTCATTCCACTGCTCATTTTCCTATTGGTTTGTGGATTTTGTGACTCTTAAAAATTTAGCCAAGAAGTAGAACTGGATGCTTGGACTTCCTTTGGGAATCATACATACCTTTGTCATAGAAATGAGCTAAAATCAAAAAAAGAAATAAGGATTAAAACAAACATACATGGATTTTGTATTCTAGGTCAACTTGCTTGGGAAAAGGTCTTGAAGTCAGAATGTTGGGACAGTTTATGTTCCAATACTGATCAGTTATGTGATTCTATGAAAATAAAATTATTTTACATATCTGAGTTTTTGTTTCTTTAACTGTAAATGATGATGATGATGATGATGATGATGATGACGATGAAGACAATGAGAACAATGATGATAATAGCTAGAACTTATATTTCACTTTTAGCCTTGCACAGCAGTTTACAAGTTACTATTTTATTTTGTCTTCAAAAAACCCTGTAGGTGCTATTCTTATCCCTATTTTACAAATGAGGAAAATGAGGAAGGCAAAAATTAAGTGACCTAGTAAAAGTCATATAGCTGGTAAATGTCTAAGGTCAGATTTGAACTCAGGTCTTCCTGAATCTAGGTGCAGCAATCTATCTACTTTACCACCTCCAGAATATTTTCTGTACCTAATGTTTGTTAAAGCCATTATTATTAAAGCAGACAAAGGACTCTGTCAATGACCTAAGTACCCTTTATCCTACTTCCAAAACTAGATGACATAGAGTACTTTAAAATTTACAGATTAATTTACATATATCTTTTCTTGTGACTCTCCAAATAATACCACAAGTTCATTGCTAAAGGTGCTATTTTCCGAATTTTAAAGGGAAAACAGGGGATTTTAGGAGTTCTCAGATTCAATCACTTCATTTTAAACCTGTTTTTCCATAGGTAAATTGAAGCCCAAAGAGTCAGTTATTGTAGAGTTAAACTTCTGCCACACTAAGCTACTTTCATGTAGAAGGAAAGTCAACAGAGACATATCATGAGAGGAAAGGGAGAGAACATCTTATTTTGTTGTTGTTATTTAGTCATTTCAATTAAGTCCCATTCTTCATGAACCAATTTGAAGTTTTCTTGACCCTGATAAGAACAACCCATGGTCTTGGACCCCAGAGCCTTGGGAATAGCAATTCTTCTAGTATAGTGCCTGGATAACCAATCCCAATGGAGATGCAGTCTGACAACTGCTTCTATAGGTTCTAGAACCACAGTGACAAAACAACAACAACAACAACAAAACAAAAAACAAACAAACAAACAAAAAACAGAAAAGAACATTTTTGAACCTTCTTGATCCTCCCTGTAAAATCATTACTTCAGTTGTAGATCTCATACTTCCTCTACACTCTTTACCCTTGAGGTTTCTCCTGCCCTCTTAAGTAGAGGGTAGACATTGGAAAACTCCTCCTATTAGAGAACTCCTTCCATTTAGAAAGGGAAAGCTGGCCAGGACTCTTTTCCCTTCACACCTAGCTGCCCTCCTCTGAGCTTCTCTAATATACTTGCACTGGGTTCTTTTCTAAACCGTCCTTGTTTCTCTAGACCTCCCCTCAGCTTTTTAGCTTCCTTTGGTGTATTGTCTTTGTCCATTAGATTTTAAGTTCACTGGGACAGGGATTATCTTTTACTTTTCTTTTTTATCCTCAGTATTAGCACAGTATTTGGCAAATAATAGAAAAAGAATAAGTGTTTTTTACTTGTCTGCCACCCAAAATTTTTGCCATTTTCACATAGTTCAATACCCAAAAGCTGAAATAGTTTGATCATTGGAAATGACACTAAATTGCTTTGTTATAGCACTCATAGAATCATGGATCCATCTGACTTATAGCTAAACTTGTGTTATCTCTTCTTGCATTATCTCTTGTATTATCCCTTAGACTGTGAGCTCCTTGAAAGCAGGAAATATCTTATTTTTCTGTTTGTACCGCAGAGCTTAGCACAGTATTTTGCACATAAAAGGCAATTAGTAAATGTTTTGTTTTTCACTCATTGAACCATTCATTCACTCATACATACATTCATTCAATCTGTTTAGGACTGTGGATACAAAGAAGAATGCAAAAGGGAAAATGGCTTTTCCTTCAAGAAACTTACATTTATTGGGAGAAACAACATGTCCATATTAGATACATATATCTAGATACATAAATAATATTAGATACATACATACATGTATGGTAGGATATAGAGAATTTGGGAGAGATAAAACTAGTATCTAGAGGAACCTGGAAAGACTTCATGCAGGCAGTTTTATTTGAGTAATGTTTTGAAGTAACAAATTGAAAGTGGGTAGGGGAATCATAGGGATCGGCCATGCATGGCAGAGGAGATGGAAGATAGAGCTACTTCTTTGGGAAATATTACATTCAACTAGATAGTAGAAAGTTTGGGTGAGAGTAAAATTTTAAATTAAAGAATTCAAAAAGTGTATGATTGTCAAAAAATGACTATTAAAAGAAGTTATGCTTGATCTTAGAGGTTATAGGGAGCTATTGTAGTTTATTGAATGGCAAGGTAGAGGGGCCAGTGACATAGTCATATTTGTGCTTGAAGAAAGTCACTTTTGCAGTAATAAATAATCATGAACTTGGTTTGAAATGGAATAGATGAATTATTTTCAAGTTAAAAATATATTTTAAAAAGTTGATCCTTTTAGGTAAAATGTCATAAAGAGCTATATAGAAAATTTAAATGCAAGCAATAAGATTATAACTCCTAATTGTATAATCTGTAGGACAGTGCATTTAAAAGTATCTAAAATTATAAAATGCTTTTAAAATGGAAGTGTTTTATTATTATAATAGATTCTCCAGAGAAATTTCTAATTAATACATCACTACAGGCAACGTACAATCTCTAGCTAATTTTCTTATCATTATTTTCAATGCATGGTGTTAGGGTCAGTTCTTAACTGCTTCAGAAGAAGTATGAGATATACATTTAGAAGCCATTCCTTCATAATGCCATTTCATATAAATCCCAAGATTCTTGGTAAGCCAATTATAAAAATACATGTTTGCTGATAAGGTTTAAGAAATAACACCAGCAAAGTGGTGAGTGACTTAGAAACCCAGATTCATCACTGACTTTGAAATAATAATTGACCTTTTTAAAAAATCTAGCTTGTAACTATAATGATTTCTGTGAATTTAGTAGGGCAAAAATGTTTTTAGAAACTATTTGGGCACTTTACAAATGGAAAGAAAATATACTTCATTTTCATTGTATGAATAAACAGGATGAAAAAGACAATCTGAACTGGTAACTTAAAAAATCATTTTAAGTTTTCCTCCTACCAATCCTACTGGAAGTCTTAAATTTTCTTTTGTCCTAAAAATCTATAATTAAACAGTAAAAAATGCAAAAGGACTTTGTTGACAAACTAAACATGTATCTTTGACAGAATGCATAAAATACAAATATGTGTAGGTTTAATTAATAAATAAAATATAGAATTAATAATAAAATCATATAAATGTCAACAATTTTTGAAGAGAAATATACTACAACAGCTTTTCACAAATTATTTTTGTGGAACCCTGATGTTTCAAAATTATGATATACAAGATTTTGTTTTCTTTTTTATGACAGTGATATTTTTCTTTAAAATATTAATAATGAAATTATGCATGGAATTATGATACTTACCATGTGAACCAGTCTTGGTGTCATAAAGACAGATCATTATTTTTCAGCTCTAGTCACTTCAGCCCAACCTTTGCTTTGCACCTATCTATGTATTTCATGTCCACAACTATTCTGTGATCAATTTAGTTTCCAATCCAACCAATATAACAAGTACTTATTGTCTGTTACATATGAGATATTGTGAGATAATAGGGATATAGTGATAAAAATGAAAAATCTCTGCCTTCAAAAAACTTGCATTCACCTAAATTGCAACATATTAAAGAAGCAAGAACATACATGATCAATAAATTATCAACATTTATGAAGTATCTAGTATTGCTAGGGATTATTTTGCATAATAGGATACAAAGAATAAAAGAATGCCTTCTTATAAAGAGCTAACATTCTAATAGGGAGACAACAAATGTTTATTTATTAAACGCTAAGTAAATATAGAAATAATCAACATAGGGCAACATAAGGCAATTGGGGAAAGAAAAGGACACTATCAGGAAAGGATTCATGTAGAATTTAAGCACTCGATGGAGGCAGGAAATTCTAAAGAGCAGAGGAAAAGGAGGAATATACTCCATGGCTATAGAGGGATAATGTTTGACATATGTCATCCTAATATTAGGTGCAAAAGTATTGTCCAAATATTTGTGTATTTTTTAAAATTTTTCTTTTGAATGAAAAATAGTTCATTTCTCAAGGACATCACAAGAATTTGCAAAAACTCTTTGGAAAATAAAATAACCAAAGAATTATTTACATTTTTTATCTTACTGAAAATCTTATACAAAACAGTGAAATAAAACATTGAACATTTTTTCAACATGATGAAAACAGCTTCTATCTAAGAGAAGAATATATCTTAAGATAGTTACAATGGCCCATTTGGGGAAAGGAAGGAAAGTGTATTGAAGCTCTCTAATTATTATTTAAATTTAGTTTTTCTGTTTTATTTTTGGTTTTACATATCCCTATAGCCTGAACCGCTGGAAGGGCCAGTTGTGCCAGAGATTCACAGTTTTTTTTTTGTTTGTTTGTTTGTTTGGGTTTTTTTGATGGTGCTATTTTTATTATTTTCATCGTTCTGTGTGGAAAGTACCCATTTAGGCCACCTAGACCATTCTGAGTCTCTGGGAGCACACAGTGGATGCACTGGGACAGCTAAGATGTATGCAGACTGAATTTTGTGCTCCATTGGCTTATCACTAGTCTGCTCATGCATGGCACACCCTTCCAGATTGAGGATTTTGCTAACTGCTAAAAGCAGTCTCTCCATCTTGGTGGGGGCTTCCAGTCCCTCTTTCTTTCTCTTTTCTTACAGATCCTCTTAGTATGATAAACTATCCTATACTAAATTTTTGGGAAAGGGAGGAATGGGATCCTTTGAACGTAACTGACTGCATGTTATCTCTAGGGAAAGCTATAAACTTTCTGAGATCATTATAAATCATCAGCATGTAAAAACAGAAAGTATTTATATATACTAAATTAGGATCCCCAAGAAATTTATTCAAACATGGATGAGCGGGAAGAACAAAGTTGGGAATATTAAGAACACAAGTCAATAGTGAGTAGATAAGAAAGTGGTGAAACTATTTATTGATTCTCCTCCCAGCCCTTGTGAGCTAAGGAGAATTGATTGAGGAAGGGACAACTATCCTTATTCTTCTCCTCACTGAAAATCCCTTAAGGCAGAAAAGTGGGGCTTGGGGATCACTAAGATAGAGCATCTAACTATATTTAAGGTAGTTGACATGTTGGATAGAGTGCTGGGCTTCGAATCAGTTTAAATATAGCCTCAAATACTTAACTGGGTGTATTATCTTGAGCAAATCACTTAATCTGTTTGTCTTCATTTCCTCAACTGTAAAATGGAGATGATCAAAGCACCTACATCATAGAGTTGTTGTGAGGATGAAATGATAAAATATTTGTAAAAGGCTCAGCACAGTGCTTACCACATACATATATGTACATAAATGTATTTTTATTCCTTTCCTTAAACTGAGTAATTTCCCTGGATTGATTGGGAGTGAAGTAAGCAGTATTGACTTAAATATTATTTGAATCTATTTAAATTTTCTATCCTGTCCAAACCTTTTTGATCCTATTTGAAGTTTTCTTGGCAAAGATACTGGAGTGGTTTGCCATTTTCTTCTCCAGATGATTTGACAGATAAGGAAACAGGCAAACAGAGTAAAGTGACTTGTCCAGAATCACACAACTAGAACAGGCCTGAGGCTAGATTTGAACTCAGGAAAATGAGTATTGCTGGCTCTAAGCTCAATATTCTATCCACTGCTCCACTAGCTGTTCTGAATTTGAATCGTGGATCCTTGAATTCTGAATTTGAAATAATTATTGAATCCTGGAGAAATTCTCTGGGCCTAATGGCTAGCAAGATGCTCCTCATATTTTTCCATCTCCCTCCTTTTCTGGCGAGCCCCTCCCTCGCCTCACACTGCTGGTTGTTTTCTGTTTCGTTGCCTTTCCAAGTCCTCAGATCACCCCTGAGCTCTCTGCTATCTTCAGCATCATCCCAGCTGGAGAAAAATATAACTGCATCTGAAAAGTACAGAAATCAAAGCTTCCCTTGAGGACAATTTTCCCATATCACCTGTCGAATAGAGAGCCCGTGTGTCCTTGAAAAAAATTATGTATTTCAGGCCACTGGGGTGCTAATTTGCAAGACCCATTACTCAAATGAAACTTTAAAATGCTCTCTAAGCCTGCTCCTTTCTGCCTGCTTCCTACTCACCTCCCTGCACCTCCTCTACTTCCCTCACCAGGTATAGGTTTCCTGTCAAGCCAGAGAGCCAAAAGAAAAGATTTATCAATAGGAATCCTGACTCCAACTTGAATTTTAATTATGTCACTTCAGGACTATTTTAGGCAAGGACCCCTGTCACTTCTTGCTGTATTCTCACTTTAGTCCTCAAAATCCATAGGCTTTCCACATTACTATGATGTTCTAGAGTGGCTTTTTTGTTGGATCTGGAACATTCCTGACTCTGTCAAAACTATAGTTAAATTCTTCAAAAACAGGAGCAATTTCTTGCTATGTTAGATTCTACAGCAACTTTCCAGAATACTGTGAAGGCTTAAGATAATCAATTTCAATGGATATCATTGATGATTCCCTGATCTCTTGACCTATATGGGGATTGATTGCCATGGATTTTCTATTCAAAATCATGCAGTCAGTTGTATAACCACAGGTCCTGGGTTCTCTGAAAGACTGAAAATGAACTTCCCAACTTTGATCAATCTTAGTTTGTAGGGTTTTTTTTTTAAATAATTTTATGTAGTATTGGTATTCCTACCTGGGGTAGAGTGAGAATAACTAATTCTTCTGGAACACAATTTTAGCCTAGAGATGGTTGTATTTTCAGTGATGAGAGCAATTTGTATCTCTAGTAGTATAGTGAAGTCCTATATATTTATATTACAAGGTTCTGGATTATCCTACAAAATGTAATATTTCCTATAAAAGTAGCATTAACACCGCCCAGCCTGAATAACTTACCTATTTCTTTAAAAGGCTTATACATAACTAAAAAATTGCAATTTGCCATAATTCTATCAAACTAGTGTATCTGACTTGTAGTGTTGGAGACCATTGCCCTAGGATCTTGACTAGGTTAATTATCATACAAACAAATATAACTAGACAAATGTCCTAGGAATTCTAAGCTTATGCACTGTGGAAAAAAGATTAGACTTGTTCTGCTTGACCTCAGTGGACCAAACTAGTAGCAGTGAATGGAAATAACAACAAAAAAGTAAACTTTTTGCTAAATGCATGGAATAAAACCTTTTAATAATTAGAATTTTCTCAAAATTCAATGGGCTACCTTCAGAAAGACTAAATTTCCTATTGCTGGAATAAGAGGAGGCTGTATGACTTCTTATTGAAATATTGCCATAAGGAGGTAGACTCCAGGTTAAAAGCAGCAAAGTGATACAGTAAAAAGACTATGTACTTGGAGTCATGAATATCTGAATTCTAATCCAGTCTCAAACATTTCTATCTGTGGGTTCTTGGGAAGTCAAAGAACCTTCTTGCCTTTGTTTCCACAACTATAAAGTGGGGATAATAATAACGCCTACCACTTAGGATTATCATGAGAATAAAATGAGATTTGTAAAGAGTTTTGCAAATTTTAAAAGAACCATAAAAATATTACTATTGTTGTTGCCTTAAGGAACTATACAGATGCTAGCTTATAACTATTACTATTATCTCTAAGGGACTGAGCTCTGTGGTACTTTCTACCACTGTAATTCTATGACTTTAGCATAAAAACATGTTCTGTAAGACAATGTATTCTTAAAATGAGATTGTAGCTGTTTGCCTCAAAGCCAAACAGAATATCTAAGATAGAATACCATAGGATTTCTGATGAAGAAGAGTTTTTAGATACCAACTTGCTCAAGGGTTCTTGATTTAAGATCTTTGAACTATTTTTAAAAACCTATTCTGGTAACTGTATTTCAGTATAATTGATTTCCTTTGTATTTTTACATATTTTATCTTATGCATTTAAAAACAGACTTCTCAGCAGAGGTTCATAAAATTTACTAAAAGGTCAGAAGGATACATGACATAAAAATGGTTGAAAATCTTACAACTCGAGCTGATCCAACTGTTCTGGAGAACAATATGGAACTATGCCCAAAGGTTTATCAAACTGTACATACCCTTTGATCCAGTAGTATCTCTCCTGGGCCTTTATCCCAAAGAGACTATAAAAAAGGGGAAAGGACCCACATGTGCAAAAATATTAGTATCAGCCCTTTGGTAGTAGCTGGAAAGTCAGTGGATGCCCATTAGTTGGGGAATGGCTGAATAAGTTATGGTATATGAATGTTATGGAATGTTAATATTCTATAAGAAACAATCAGCAGGATGATTTCAGAAAGGATTGGGGAGACTTACATGAACTGATCCTAAATGAAATGAATAGAACCAGAAGATCATTATACATGGCAACAAGATTATGTGATGATCAATTCTGATAGATGGGGCGTTTTTCAACATGAGGTGATTTAGGTTAGTTCCAATAGTCTCATGATGGAGAGAGCCATCTGCATCCAGAGAGAGAACTATGGGACTGAATGTGGTATATTCACCTTTTTTGTTGTTATTATTGTTTGCTTGCATTTTGTTCTCTTATTTTTTTCCCTTTTGATGTGATTTTTCTTGTGTAGCATGATAAATGTGGAAATATCTATAGAAGAACTGCACATGTTTAATATATATTGCATTACTTGCCATCTGAAGAGGGGGTGGGGGAAGGGAGGGAGAAAAAAAATTGAAACCCAAGGTTTTGCAAGGGTGAATGTTGAAAATTATCTATGCATATGTTTTGAAAATATAAAGCTTTAACAAAAATTTTAAAAGTAATGAATAAACAAATCTAAAAAAAAGGAATTGTACATGGACTACTTGCCATCTACAGGAGGGCGTAAAGGGAAGGGAGGGAGAAAAAAAATTGGAAAACAAGATTTTGCAAAGGTTAGTGTTGAAAATTATCAATGCATATGTTTTAAAAAAGAAAAAGCTTTAACAAAATAAAAAAAGAAATAAATATCCAAAAAAAATTAAAAGAATTACACATGTTTAACATATACTGGATTATTTGCCATCTAGGGGAAGGGGTGGGAGAAGAGAGGGAGAAAAAATTTGGAACACAATGTTTTCCAAGGGTTAATGTTGAAAATTATCTATGCATATGTTCTGAAAATAAAAACCTTTAACAAAATTAAAAAATAAATAAACAAATCCTAAAAAAATAAAAAAAATAAAAAAAGAATTGCACGTGGATTATTTTCATCGAGGGGTGAGGGGAGAAAGGGAGGGAGAAAAAAAATTTGGAACGGCAAGGTTTTGCAAGGGTGAATGCTGAAAACTATGCATGTGTTTTGAAATAAAAAGCTTTTTTTTTTAAATCTTACAACTTCAAACCATACATTTTGCAGAAATTTGAGGTTCAGAGACAAGTATTCACTTGCACAGAATGTCGTTTACACCCCGAAACCAAGTCTTTTTGGTTGTTAGTCCTGTGCTTCTTCCTGTCTACTTTGTAGTCTCTCTATTTAGGACAGGATGGAAAGCCAAGAAGAAAAGGCATCTTGAGATGAAAGTCCATACTAAGGCTCGTCTGTCCTTTTAAAAATAAGAACAAACTGGATTGTGACAAGCAGACACAGATGCCAGCCCTGGAAAGCAAAGATGAACTTTGTTTAAATGCTACACACTGTGCCGGCGAGATGCATATCTCCCGCGCTGGTAATGAAGGGAGATGCTCTTTAAGCAGCTTTTGGATGAGTCCTTTTTTTTTTTTTTTTTTTTTTTTTTTTGTGCGGACAGCATATTATTTCCCTTCTCATCCCTTGGCCACCAGTTGTCGGTGTCTGAATCGTGTATCCAAACTGGACACCCCGTGAGGAGCAGCAGCTAAAATTGCTTTTTGGTGGGCCAGATTTCACGCTGAGAGGGAAGCAGCAGCTCAGAGATGAATTGGAAAGCCACGCTTGTCAGAGAATGAAATGTGATGAACTTCAGGGTTTTATTGACATGCCGCGGCCGAGACAGCAATAGCAGCTGGCGCTGGCGTCTCCTTAATACCATGTTCTTGGGGTGGGAGTTTGACCCCTTACTTTCAGCTAGAATGATACATATTCATTAGACCATGGATCTCTCAAAGAAAGAGTATGCCCGGTGTCAGATGCTATCTCAACAAAATCTTTCTTTTATTAAAATAAACACAGACGATTTCTCTGTGACAGCTACTCTGTAGAGGAGAGCTTTATTAAGTAGTGACCTTCAGTCTTTCAAAAGAGACAGGCGAGCCAGAGTCTGACCACTTGTTGGGGTGCGGGGAGGGAGGCAACCACCTGTGGAACATTTCCTTTAGCTTGGACCCCGACTAGTTTGCAGTTGCCCAGTTATCGTGAAACTACCCATTACCTCCTCAGTTTCAATTGTAAGTAATAATAATAAAAAGCACTCTGATTCATTTTCCATTCTTTTAAATCCCCACTAGATAGAGTGTGGAAGTTACTCCCTTTCTCCTCAGTGCTGGTCTCATGCCAGTGTTCTAAACAAGACCCCAATCAGGATATTTGAGTCACGAAGCTCCAGAAAGGAGTTCCATTGAATTGGTGTCTAGAGTGGGATGGTGGGTGGGCTTCCCCTTGCTAATGGTCATCAAACAAAATCTCAGTGACCACTTGTCCAACATGTTGGAAAAGGAATTTTTATTTTGGTCCATGAGGAAGAGTGATGCTATAATTTCCTTTTTAAATTAAGATTCTGGAATGCTTTTTTCCTGTTATTTTGTGAATTCAGCTTGCCAATTTAAGTAAGAGAGGCCCTCAGGTGTTATACAGTAATAAATGAGATAATGTGGGTAAAGTGTTTTGTAAACCTTAAAGTATCTGAGATATTTTTATTATGTATTCGGGAAGGACAGAAACTCTTCAAAGACAGGAACCTTATATCTTTCTAGGTTCAATTCTCCATCTCATTATAGCTCATACATTTCTTAAGAATGCTTGCATATATATATATATTTACATATATGTGTGTATATTTTATGCTTATATACATATGTACATTATGCTTATACATATGTAAGTATAATGTGTGTGTATGTATTTCTCTTGAGATGGTGAGATATATGAGGTAAAAAAGAAAGAGGAAGAGATGTGTGTTATGTAAAAGAACTGTAACCTTGGCTCATGTTTATGAGGCTAATTTATAAAATATGGTTCACATTCCTAGTGATCCTACATTTAGGAGGCTGGTTATGGAACTGATTAAGTTTATGCCCCCAGTTGGAAAACATAACATTCTAACAAAAGGCTGGGGGATTGATCCCCAGCTTTTCACTGGGAAAAGTCTTTCTCATGTAGCTCCCATTGTGCTCTAATGCCAGAAACAAAATGATACCTAACAGCTTAAGGACAGGTCAGCCATAGGTATTAGTGAGAAAAAATCCTAAATCTGGCATATGTTTTCTTTGACAGAATAAATTTTACAAAACTCAATTGAGTGTAAGTAAAGCTGGGGCAGGGTAGGGTCTGCTCATTCATTCATCAGAGCTGACTTGTTTCTCTTGGGGCTGTTGTTATGGGAGCAAGCACCAGTGATAAAAATGCATAGTCCATATATTTCCAGCTTGGCTATTTGGAAAAAGACTGTTATGATGTAAGGAAGGAAATTACAGTTGTGGTAGACACTGGTCTCATTGCCCTTTCTCTTTTCCTCATTCTCTTCAAGAGTCCCCAAATTTCAGTAACATATATGGAAAAAAAATCTCTGCCCAGCTATCTTGAGAGGTTATCTCCCATTAGTTTCCCCCCTTCCTCAAATGGAAAGAACTTCAAATCCTAGGACTCTTGGTGAGCATATATCTACATCCCTGTGGTAGTTATGAAGTCATAGTATATTTCTGACTCATCTTTAGTTTTTTGTTGTTGTTGTTGTTGTTGTTGTTGTTTATTAATCCCCCTTCCCCAAGAGTTTATTTTTACTTGTTTTTCCACTGCTAGGGCCCTTCCTCTGAGGATACTTTTCATTCATATCATATGCATTTTATATGTAGATATATATGTTATCTCTTTAGAGATAACTCCTTTAGAATATAAACTCTTTGAGAAAAGGGACTGTGTTTTTAACTTTCTTTATACCCAGAGCTTAGCACAGTGTCTAGAACATAAATACTTAATAAGATTTTCTTGACTCATCAACTTGTGATCATTCCATTTGTATTCTAGCTATTTATTTCACTTCTCATAGGTTGTACCCTACCAGTTATCCTTACTGAAAGCTTATTCTTGTTTTTATCCATTTCTTCTAATTATGTAGTTTATTTTCAATGCTATTAGTATATCTCCAATATCAATTGAAGACCCATTTATGCATCTCCCGATGATGTTTTTTGGAGAATTAAAAGAGTACCCAGATAAGCACGTTTGTCATTGATGGAAGTATTTGGTTTTTGCTTTCGGCAAGAAATACTTATTGGAAAAGTGTATACAAGACAGATTAGACTTATAAAACCATTATTACCTCCCTGAACAAGAAACTGTAATGTCTCACTGTAGCTAGTCACTTCAAAGCTGAATCTCTATGCCTGATTTTTCAGAACTTATAACTTCCCAATATACTCTGTTCAGACATATCACTGTCTCATCCAGACCTATCTATTTACTTTCCATCCCTTTCACATGCCTTGTTTGTTCCTGTCTCTATAATTGTGACCTCTTATTCTCTCTGTATAGAATGTACTCTTTTCTCTCCTCTGAGTATGTAAGGCCCATCTAATCAGAGTTCCATGTGTTTCTTAACTATTCTAAGGTCTCTTCAGATCTGAAAGAGATCTTACAGGTCATCTAGTTTGTCCCTCTCATTTTACAGATGAGAAACTAAAAATCAAGAGAAGTTAAGTGACTTGTCCAGTTTCATACAATTAGTAAGTAGCTGATGTAATATTTGTAATATTTCTAACTCCAAAACTCTTTCCACTGTAATCCCTCTTTTCTGTATCACTGTTCTGTTTAGTTACTGCTACATAATTAATATCATTTCTTTGTATGTTTTGGTGGTTGCTGTTCTTCACAACTGCTCTAAAATACTTGAGTTCATGATCATGTTTATATTTCTTTTATCTTTGTGTACCAATATCTGTCATAGTCTGGAGCATAGAGCAGACTATCATATACTTGCTAATTATTTGATAGGCAGCTAGATGGTACAGAAGATAGAGTACTGGACCTGGAGTCTAAAAGATGATTCTTCGAGAGTTTCAGTCAGACTTCAGACACTGACTAGCTATATGACCCTAAGCAAATCAGTTAATTCTGTTTGCCTCAGTTTTCTCATCTGTAGAATGCGCTAGAGAAGGAAATGGCAAACCATTCCATTGTCTTTGCTAAGAAAATCCTAAATGGGGTTACAAAGAGGATAGAACTGAAAAATGACTCAAGAAAATTTTTTGATTGTTGAAAATACAATAATTGTCCTTAGAGAATTTACAATCAAATACAAATCATCTCATAGGACCTACATAGGTACTCTTGCATTGATGAATTTTGATTTTTGGCAAGAAACTTATTGGAAAAGGTACTAGTTATAATTGTATTTTTGACATCTTTAGATGATATGAACCCTACAGTACCTGAAGCATCAGTCATATCAGGGGCACCTCTATAAATATATACACATAACTATACATGACATATATGTGCATATTTTCTTTGTAATATAAGGTATTCTTTTAAAACATACTTTTTAAAAATTAAACTTTATTTAAAATAGTACCTCAACAAAATAGTTCAAAGAAATCACATGAGGGATCAGTTTGTTCCCATGGAAAAAGTGAGAGTAATCACATGATTACTGGTATTGACTTGGGACTGTCCATTGTGAATTATTGATGATTCTCACCACAGAAGGTCAAAGTGTATCATGTCAGCAATGCACATGGAGGGAGAGATGAAACCTGGTGAATGTTTTATCTCGGGTTTCCAAAACAACTGTTTGTTTGTTTGTTTTGTTTTTTGTTTTTGTTTTTGTTTTTTTTTTCATTTCTAGGAAGATAGAACTGTGTGGCCTTTGAAGGCTATGGGAGCAAGGTGGTAATGAAACAAAATAAGTTCAGGGAAAGGCATTAATGCTTAGAAACTTCAATAGCACATTTTGTTTAAACCACACAAAGTGAGTACTCAGCAACATGCTCCTTTTGGAATATTAAATTTTCTCCATATTTCTAGCCTGGTCATGCTCTCTTGGGGTAATGTTTATAATGGTCAGCAGGAAGAGTAGATTTATTTTTTTTTGTATAACTGAAAAGAAAAATTGGTCTTTTACATAAGAGAGAAGGTTGACCAATGAACAGAACATATTTCATTGGTATTCCCAACTTCTCAGTGTAATACAAGGGAACCCCTTAGTACATTGACTAGGTCCTGAATTTAAGGAAGAACAAAGATAAATCACCCAAGATAGGCAAACATGGATGGATTGTATTCTTTACCTTTTTTTTGGGGGGGATACCCATATATTTGATGTCACACATCTATTGAAATATTGGAATGGAAGGAGGAGAGAGTAGGATTATGGGGTCAACCAATACTTTGGAGTTTTTAAAAAATCATATTTTTCCTGAATAGCTGAGAGAATCTAACAGCCCAAAGGGTTTAGTGAGGTCAGAAGAAAAATGTATCCACTCTGCCTCATTACATAAATAGGTTATCCATATATCAAATGTGCTAGAAGGTCACATATGAAAATACAGAATCACTCATATCAAGAAAAAATGGGTACCAAATAAGATTTTTTACTCCTTGGTTCACAATGTGCCTGAGATGTATAAAGTAATTATCTGAATATGTGTGAATGTTTCTATTTTGATTGAATAAAATAATGAATGGAATGAATATAAAAGTTCATCCAAATAGAAAACATCCAGATGTACAGAATTTTTATAGACATTGTTATTAATTCTCATTAATATTCATTGTGCCTTTGTTCCCATAGAGTTCTTGGTACAATCTGTCTTGGGTGCTTTGCACAGGGCAGATACTAAAGGACTTGAATTTGGGAGAGGGAAAAAAATAAATTATTACTTATTCCAAGTCAATTCATTAGCATTACTTACCATTGTGATTTTAAAGACTATTAGACTTGGGAGATTTCTTCAAGGTCATCTCCAATCTAATCTCTTAGGAATACAGGAATCCCTTCTAAAATAAAGCAAATGTGTTGGTCATTGGGTTTCTGGTCAAAATCTTCCAGTGATGGAAATTTTCTACCTTTTAATCTCACCTATTCCTGAGGGGAAAAAAAAACATTCTTTTCATCATCTTTTGTTGAAATATGCCTCTCTGTGACTTACATGTTTTGACTCTAATTCTGCTCTTTGCAGCTATACAGAATGTCTATTTCTCTTCCATATGACAGCTATTTGAAGTTATTTTTCAGATATTCAAAAGACCTATCATGCTCTCATTTTTCTTTCCTCTGTAGGCTATGCATTCCTTATTTCTTTTATGACATTGTTTCAGGATTCTTTACTATTTTATCTCCTCCAAATTTTCATATCAGTATTCCCTTTGTAAGCCCAAAATTGAATACAGTCATCATTATCATCAATTAAATATTATATTATGTGCATGTATATTACATTGTCTATGTTCATATATCTATATATCTAAAACATTCCATTTCAATTCAATTAAACACATGTTTATAACACACTAGTTGAATATCATTTTGCTAGACAAAAGAAGTAAATGAAAGTTTGGATAATATAATGCCACTGCCTTTATTGATAGTATGATATACCCCCCAAAATAGCATGTAATACCTCCCAATAGGTTATCAAAAAGCACAAGGAGAAAGGAGTATTGCTGGTAGGGAATCTGAAAAGCCTTCATGGAAGAGGAAGCTTTGTGTAATAGTATCTCACATTTATGTTACACTTTAAATTTTACAAAAGTAAAATTTTTTCACAACTATTATATTGAGTAGTATGGATTCTTTTATTGATTTTATTGATTAGGAACTTGAGGCCCCGGGAGCTTTATAAAGTGCCTTGTTCTATATCAACAAAATGAGCAAAAATGAAATAAAAAATAAAATAAAAATGAGCAAGGAGTCAGAAGAGCTGGAATTTGAATCCACATCCTATAGGTGTTATTCTCATTTTATGAATGAAAATTGAAACTCAGGGAACTTGAATAATCTGCTTGTATCCACACAGTTTATAAGTGGAGGAGCTTTTGACTCCCATTTAAAAGTGTTTTTTTTTTAATCTGTGCTTCCATTCATGCTATGCTCCTTGCAATAGGAAAAGAAAAAGGAGAGAATATCTAAGTATAAGGAATGTGAAACATAATTATAGGGGATGTACTATATAGTAGTGCTTCTAAAACTTTTTTTTACTTGTGATCCCTTTTCACCTTAGAAATTTTGACGTGATCCTGGAATTATAGGTATATAAAATAGGTATACAAATCAAACATCTACTGATAATAATTTATAATTCTGATGACATCCCATATGGGGTTGCAACCTACATTTTAAGAAGCTTTGCTATATAGAGAGCTATTTAGCCATGCTGTATTGAGGCATAGCAATGTGGAGGGCAAAGTAGAAGATGAAATGGAACAAATGGTGTAGCAAAAATTGTGCAGGGTTTTAAATGCTGAGAGAAGTTACTAATTTTATTAGGCATTGGGAGGCATGAATTTTTTTTTAAGTTGAGAAGTGACATAATCAGATTTATCCAAAAAGGAACAATATACTTGCATGATGATATGAAGAATCAATTGATGGATCAAAAAGCAGAGATGAGATGACTTACAATAAGGCTATTACAGTTGTCCTGGAGAGTGATATGACATAACTGTAGTGTACATGAAAATTGTGTAAGAGGAGATAGAGTCAAAAATATTGTAGCCATCTACTCAAAGTAACTTAGTAAATGATTATGAAAGAAAAAAGAGATGATAGAGTCGAGGATAACATCAAAGTTTCAAACAAGGAAGAAGGGATGAATGTTGGTGTTTCCAACCAGAAGAAAAAATGGAAAACTTGCTTTAAAATATGTTGAATTTCATGTGTCTGTAATATAATGTGCTGGATATATCCTGTTGGCATTTGATATCATGACATGTAATATAGATTAAAAAGTCAGTTACATAGAGATGATATTTGAAGCCATGAAAGTGAATGATATTTCCAAGGAGGTTAATGTAAAAGGAGAAATAGAGAGAATGAAGAATTGATCCTGAAGGGGTCAGGTAAAGGATGAAGAGCCTGTGAATTAGATGAAGAAGTGAAGACTAAGAGGAAAACTAGCAGTTGATAGTGTATACACACATGGAACATACAAGGGACTTTCCTTGGTATGATACCTGCAATTCTTTGTGTGCTATTGATTTCCTTAAGATACAAGCACACAATCCATCAGTATACAACTTCATGGGAGGAGAAAGAAGAGAAGAAATGGAAAGAAATTGAATATGGCTAAGAGCTTAGAGTTTAGGCAATGATGCCAAAAAATCACAATTTGCAGCCTTGTATAATTATAATATTAACAACAATAATAAATAGCATTTATATAGCACTTTAAAGTTTACACACACACACACAAAGGCATATTAATAATCAGAAGGTAGAAAGATAGGTTACATCTCACCCTCTCCATTGATAGCCAATCATATCATTGTATCACCTCCACTGGAAAATTGTCTTAACTGTGCCAACCCAACCCCAGTGTATACATACCCTGCCTCATGATTATTATAGGCACATAAGACCACCTCTAAGCAAACAAGATATGTGTACTATTGGCTCCACAGATCTCATTACATTTTCCCCCAAAATTTGCTTTTTCCCCCTCAATTTTTATATTTCTTTTAAAGGTACCTGAGGTGTACAGCCTCAGTGTCATTCTGAATTCTTTATACTCCTTCATATTGTATATCCCATCAGATATCAAATCATGTCATTTCTTCCTCTACAGCATCTCTACTATCCATCTCCTTTTGTTTTATACAGCCACTACACTCATTCAAATACTGAACACTTCTCACCTGGCAATATCCTCCTAATTGGTCTTACTGACACCAGCAACTCAACTCTTTGATATGTCCTCTATTCAGGTGTCAAATGATATTCTTAAAATGCAAGTCTGATCCTGTCATTCTCTTACTTAAACAAATCTAGCAGCACTATATTGATTCATATTATTTCATCTTCATCTCATTCTTTTTAATTTCTATTTTTGTGAAAATTTTATAGTATATACAATTATTAGTATACTGTACAATTTAAAATTTATACAATAGTAAATTTATACATTAGGAAAAGGAATGCTATTTTTGACTGATAAAAAGAAAAAAATTGGAGACAATTATATTGGATGATAATATATGCAATTAGGTGGATTTGATTTGGTTAAATACTCAAACTCAGTGTGTAATAATTAACATGCATATTGATACTTCCTCAAATACCCTGATTTCCAGGGTTTTTTAATCTACTTATTTCCTATAAGTTACTTTTACATTCCACCTCAGCTTCTCTCAGATATGGAGATTCCTTTGATTTTGCTATCAGGCCATAAGTGTTCCACTTCCATGTTAATGAACTGTTAAATTCTTTTATTTGATTATAACATTGTTATTATCCTATCTTTCCATGTTCCTTTCGACTTTGAATCCTGTTCTTCATTCTCACTCTATCTCCAGTCCCTCAACTCTTCAGTTCTTATCCAGGTATCACCTAAAGCTACATACCTTTCCTAACCCACTGCACTCAAAGCCCTTCTACCCTTCTCATATGATCAACCATTCCTTACCAAATTCTAACCCTGTATTATTCTCACAATCTGTGCCTTCACTCCAACTAACATGCTCCTGAATGAAATTGGAGATAATCACAAAGCCATGGTGATTGGGTCTGCTGCAATTTTATGTTACACATTCTTAACTAGGCCCTTACCACAGCAAGACAATTCATTTACATAACTCTAATAGATTCATTCTTCCACTCATCACAATGGCTATACCAAACTTTTTCATCCCTCTTTCGTTCCTCAACAGCATTTCTCTTCCACCTCTGGAAGGAAACTTACTTAGCTTGTAGCTCACTTGTAGCTTGAGGTCACTGAGGCAAGAACTCCTTCCACTTCTTCTCTCTCATTGATATTACACATTTATCCTTTTCTCTCATGAAGAAGTGGCTGTTCTCCTTGCCAAGGAAAACCCCTCTACATAAAACCACAATCCAAACCTTCTTTTGGTCTTCTCTAGTACATTGCTTTCTCTCTGTTCTCCCCTCTAATCTTCCACTTTTCCCTGTCTCTTTTCTTCCCTATCCCTAAAAAAATCTCTTATTTCATCTGTCTATCTCTATGAGCTATCATCCTGTAAGTCTGTTCCAGCCAACCAATTACAGTTGGAATCTCTATTTCCCTTTCTCTCACTTGATTCCAATCTTTCTGTAATTTGGCCTGAGACAATCTTATTTGACTGAAACTGCTTTCCCCAAATTAAACATAGATCTCTTAATTGACTAATTTAATGATCTTTTCTAAGTCTTCATACTTCTGGGTCTCTCTTTAGCATTTGACATTATTGATCACCCTCTTCTTCTAAATGCTCTCTATTCTAGGTTTCTGTGACACTGTTCTATTCTGGTTCTCCTATCTGGATGTACCTTCTTGATATCCTTTGTTAGTTTTTTGACCAGGTCATGCCCACAAACCATAGGTATCAGTGAATGCTTTTCATGGGCCTTCTTCTCTTCTCCTTCTGTATCATTTTGTGGTTTATCTGTTCAGTCACCATGGTTTTAATTGTCAATTTCATGAAACTAATCCTATGACCAATCAATACAAACTTTTTTTGGATTCTAGTATCATATTGTCTTTTGGGCATTTCCATTTGGTTGTACAATAGGCATCTCAAACTCAGCATGTGCAAATTAGAACTCACATTCTTTTCTTGTAATCCCTCCCCTCTTCCTAATTTCACTCTGATTGCCAAGTACACTAATATCTTCTCAGCCACTCAGGTTTATAACTTTTTTGTCATGCTTTTTTCCTCCCTCACACTCACTCCAAATATCCAATCTGTTGTGAAATATTATTTTTTTCTGCCTTCAGAATCTGTCTCTTATATGTTCCCATATCTCTACTCATACAGCCACAAGCCCAGTGCAGCTTTACCTCACACTTGGATTATTGCAATAATCTGTTCCCTCTGCTTTGAATGTCTCCCCACTCCAGTCTATCATCCATTTAGCTACCAAAGCAATATTCTTAAAGTACGAATCTGGTTATGCCAAAAACTTCAATAAGTTCCAGTAATTTTCTATTACTTCCTCGACCAAAAATAAAATCAGTTGTTTGGATTTTGAAGCTCTTCACGGCTTGGCCCCTTCCCACCTCTGCAGAATACTTAAACCTCCATGTACTCTATAGTGTGACAATGGTTTATTCCTTGTGTGTACCATTCCATTTCCCAATTCTGGGTTTTTTATCTATCTCTCCCCCCACCTCTGGAATACTCTTGTCTCCTTTCCTCTAGACTTCTCTAATTTCTTTCAAGGTTCAGCTCAAATTCTACTTTCTACGAGAGGCTACTTCTTACTTCCCTCCTTTCATCCCATGCCAGTGCCTTTTCTTTGTGATTAATCTGCATTTACACTGAATAATATTTTTATGTTCATAGCAGTTTGCATGTTGTCTGTTCCATGAGAATGTGGGCTTCTTGAGAGCAGGAACTGTGTTTTCTACATGTTTTTGGTATCCTCAGGGCTTAGTACTTTCACAGAAAGTGGTCACTAGATACTTTTTGATTGCTTACTTGTTCAAGCCATATTGACATTGCTAATACAAGACCATAGGACATTATCATTGGCTGAATTTTGTGAAACAGATTTTTTAAATCAATTATTTGTATAGGACATCAATGAAATTCTTTGCACATTTGCACATGATATAAAGAAAGTGTGCTCTAGTCAATAGAAAGCTATACTCAAAGTAAGGAAAACCTCAGTTTCAGCTTCTGCCAGAAGGTGCAACTTCTCAGTACCCCAGATAAGTCTCCAAGAATAAAACCTACAGACCAAGTATCCATATGCATAGGTCAAGGGTGTTTCCATCCTTGGAGTTCTTTATACCAATAGAATCATAGATTCAATCTGTGAAGGTGACTATAGATAGTCAATGTATCAAGAATCAAAATCCAAAAAGATCTTGACAGACTTGAATCATGGGCTGAATTTGGTAGGAATTGTTTCCATAGAAACATAAACAAATGCCTACTCATTAAAAACTCAACTGCAAAAGCTTAGAATGTAAAGAGACATAGGTAAAAACCAGTTCATATGAAAAAGACCTTGGAATTTTCATGAACAGCAAATTGAATATAATAGCAGTATGATGGGAAAGCCAAAAAAATTATAATCTCAGTCTGTTTTCATAGCAATAAAGTCTCAGAAACAAGATTTATAGTAGTCTTAGTGCATTCTGTCCTTGTTCAGCTACCTACAAATCACTGTGCCCACTCTGGGCACCACAATTTAGGAAACTCATTGACAAACTGGAGCATGTCCAAGAAATAGCTATGAAGATGGTAAGAGGACTTGAAAGCATGCCATAGGATGATCAGTTGAAGAACTGCAGATACAAGAGGCAAATAATCCCTGTCTTCAAATAATAGAAAGATTGTTATGTGGGAGAGAGGTTAGACTTGTATTACTTGGCCCCAGAAGATAGAATTAGGAAAAATATATGGAAATTACAGAAAGATAGTTTGGGGCTAAGAATAAGAAAAGAATAACAATAACAATAAGAATTGTCCAGAAATTGAATGAATTGCCTCAAAAAAGTAGTGAGTTCTTCACATGAAGTCTAGATAAGCCACTTATCAGACATCATGGCCTATGAGGACTTTTCTAATTCTAGGATCCTCTGATAACTGGATGTTTAGAGATGTCATGCAGATCTACAAAAACCCTTGATTCTTATTTTGATGCATTGTCAGATCAGCAGTAAGAAGGAGGAATAAGAATTAAATATGAGTTGCTATTGTATGTCCTTTATTCTCGAAGAGTACTAATTAAATATGAATAATAAAATCTCAATACTCCTCTGACCAGTGGAATGGACTTTGAGAAATCATTGTCCCCAGCATGCCTTATTTCTGACCTGAATCTCACTTTGGGGCTGAAAGGTGCAGGGAAGCATGTGAGATTCTTCAGATTTAAAATCCCTTTTAGAAATGTGCCTGCCTAGGGCAAGAACATGCCATTTCCCCTTTGATCTTCCATTGACTGCTTTCAGGAGGCATAAGTTCTCTGTGTATACTGGTTCTGGCATTGTGCTAGGCTGTGAAGTTCATTGAGACAAGTCCATAGATTGTTCCACCTTGGACCTCTTTCATGCAATCCATCATCTGTTCCATTAGATCTGTCAATTTGCCACAGACATCTCTCCCTCAAAAACCCTTTGATCCTTTTACCTGTGGAAACAGTATCTGACTATTTTATCATCTAGTTATTTCAATTAAATTACATTTTTAAAAGCATACAGTAAGGTTAAAAATGATCACTATATCACTCCAACTTTTTTCCATCCCCAGAAGGTTAATTGAAAGGCAGCCATCTTGGCGACGTTTAGACAAATGAGGATAATTATGTGTTCTCCAGCTCTCTGAGAGGTTAATTGCTTAGATATACGTAGCCTTGAAGAACAAAGAAGGAATAAATCAGAAGCAGGACTATGATCTGATAATGTAATTTGGTATATTCATGTACAACTCAAACAAATAAACCCCTAATTAGATGAACTCATTCAGCTCCATGGACACATTGCCAGTTTGCCAGTGTCAACTACCCAAAATCTACAACACTCCATTCAGGAGCCTAAGAGGCTGAGGATGAATGGGTAAGAACAGCAAGGAATGGAAGCAAAGCTTTGTACTGATGTTAAAAGGAAGAGTACAAAATGGAGATATGGGCAGGATATATGCAAACTTTCTGAAGCAGGTCAGTTACTATAGTCAGCAAGATCCTGGGGAAAGGGTGGAACTACCCCTGACTCTCTAAGCTTGGGTTTTCACAGTGCATATTGATAAATGCAGGATAAAGATGTCCCAAAGTTCCTGGAGCTAGGCTCAGGTGGAGCAAATGATAGAAAATTTCCAGCTGTAACAGTTCTATTAGTTAATTTAAAAAATTGTCTCACGCATAGCAGGTCTTCAATAAACATTTGCTGAGTGAATGAATTGAATGAATATAAAATGCTATTAATTAAAAAGAAAAAAACAGGGAATTGGGTTGCATGCTCCATAAAGAACTTCATGCAGATTTTAATGTTTTACCTCTTAATCAGAGCGTCTGTTTCTGAATACTTTATCAGGTACTACATCTCTCTTTTTCTTTCGGTATCTTCATGCTCAAGTACAGGAAAGAAGTCAAAGAAGTAAAATTTAAAGTACAAAAGCACTCAGAAGGGTATGTGTGCTTGGTGTAAAATAAAACCTTTTTTCTTTTGATCAGTTATCTTCACTTCTGGTTTTATCTCTAAGGGGTTATACAGGGCATGATAGCTTAGCACAGGGACGCTTATCTTTTGTGTCATAGACCCCTTCAAGACTTTGGTGAAAGCTGTGAATCCATTTTCAGTATAGCATTTACACAAAATACACAAAATAAGATACATGAGGGTTACAATGAAAATTAACTATTAAAATAGTTTGACCAAAAATGTTCAAAGATATGAATAGCCAATTTTCAGATGATGAGATTAAAGCCATCTGTAGTCATATAAAAATGCTCTAAAATATTGATTAAAGAAATGCAAGTTAAAAGAACTCTGAGGTACTCACACCTCACAGGTTGGCTCAAATGACAGGAAAAGATAATGATAAATGTTGGAGAGGATATGGGGAAACTGGGACACTAATGCATTGTTGGTAGAGTTGTGAAGTGATCCAACCATTCTGGCGTGCAATTTGGAACTATGCCCAAAGGGCTATAAAACTGTATATACCCTTTGATCCAGCAATTCTACTACTGGGTCTATATCCCAAGGAAATCATAAAGGAGGAAAAAGGACCCAAATGTACAAAAATGTTGTAGTAGCTCTTTTTATGTTGGCAAAGAATTGGAAAATGAGTAGAAGTCCATCAATTGGGGAATGGCTGAATAAGTTATTATATATGAAAGTAATGAAATATTATTGTTCTATTAAAAAAATGATGAACAGGCTGATTTTAAAAAGACCTGGAAAGATTTACAGAACTGATGCCGAGCAAAACAAGCAGAATCAGGAATACATTGTACATAGCAACAGCAGGATCATGCTATGATCTATTATGATAGACTTGGTTCTTCTCAGCAGTTCAGTGATCCAAGGAAGTCCTAATAATCCACATCAAAATGAACTATGAAGACCAAATGTAGATCATTTTTTTTTCTTTTTCTGTTTTTCCCCCTTGTTGTTTTCCCCTTTTTTTTGATTTTTCTTTCCCAATACGATCCATATAGAAATATGTAAAAAAAAAGAATGTACAAGTATAATCAAAATAAACTATTTTTACATGTAACTGAGGAAAAGAACAATAATAAAATATATACAAAGAAAAATAAATAAAAGAATATATATATATGCATATATATGTGTATATATATATATACATATATATATATATATATATATAAATTCACAGACCAGAGTTAAGAAACCCTGAGACTGAAAAGCTTAAATTCTCCAGACATACTGATCAATGCAGTTGGTTCTTCTAGCTTATTTGCCACCTTTTCCCTCCTTTCCTAATCATTTCCCCCCAAAATTGTGTTCCTTTCTATGCCTAATGGATATAATCTTAAAAGATGTTATGCTAAACTTTCAAAGAGTCTCTATAAGACATATACTTAGAGTCATGGAATTTCGGGGTCTGAAAAGATCTTAGAGGAAGGGAGAGTAGGAATGAGCATTTAATTAAGTACCTACTATCTGCCAGGCCTTAGCTCTTTATAAACTATGCGTAGCATTTTACAATCAATATCTCATTTGATCCTCAAAACAACCTTGCAAATTTACAGTTGAGGAAATTGAGACAGACTGGTTAAAATTATATATCCATGATCACATAGCTAATAAGTGTTGGAGGCTAGATTTAAATTCAGGTCTTTCTGATTCTCAGCTCAGTGTTCTATCCATTTCACCACATTTCTGCCTAAACTGACTTTACAGATTATCTGACCTAATCCCTAAAACTTTACAGAAAACTGGAAACTGAGGAGCAAAGCAGGTAAATGTGTCAACCAAGATAAGATAGCTACCTAATGAAGTAGTCGGGTCAATGTTGTATTTATTGATCTTTGGCTAGGGAAACAACATCACAAAATCACAGAATTTTTATCACTGGAAGGTACCTCAGCGGCCATTTAGTCTGTATCCCCAAAGAAATCATCACTGTGATGCCAGATAAATGATTAATGATGTTCTGCTTAAAGACTTCCAATGAAAAGTAAGATTCCACCCCTTGGGGGAAATCATTCCCTTTTTGGACAGCCCCTAATATAATGTAAGCTCCTTGAAAGCAGGGACTATTTCATCTCTGTCTATACTCAGTGCCCAGGGCATAGTAAATACTTTACAAATGTTTATTGATTCATTAGGAAACAATGAATACTAACCAATTGACATTTTACCGTTTGATTTTAAAGTCTTGCCTCAAGAGTCCAAGTCACCGTTTATCCAACTCATCATCTTACTACCTTTACATAGCAAGGAGTAATTTCAGAAACCATCTCTCGGTGACAAATGCTCTCATGTAATCCATTGTTAGAGATATAGATAATTCAACTGTGTTGACTTCTAGACATTTCTAGTCCCCCGAAGTAGAGTTCAAGCAATTTTTCTAAGGGAGAAGTCCATACAAAAGGCAGTTTAAAAAATTATCTAAACAAGGAGGAGGTGGCATTAGCCTGTCAATCACTCCTCTTCCTGGGATGGGTTATTTGATTCTGCTTAATCGCTGGTGAAATTTTCCTCAAATTGGCAATTATAATCTGGGGCTGATTGCTTTCCCAGGTAATTTACAGATTTCTCATTTGGCAAGAATGCTTCATAACACTTCCCATGAAGTATGGTTTCATCATCCTTCAGCTCAGTTTCCTTTAAAAAATATTTATTTGAAGGATGTTATTACTTTTGCCTGCAGGAAGTTTGGGTGCTAATTCTGTTAGTTGCATGTTCCTGATGAAATCAAGTGGTTGTTTTGGAGAGTCTTTTTAAATCCCTTGGTGACTCTCATCTACTGTGCTGCTGTTTAAGGGGAGGAAGGGGAGTAAAGGGCTGAGGGCATTTAAGAACCAGCTTTGCAACAACCTGCTCATTCACCTGCTTATCATTAGGTTAGATGCTTCCTCACTCTTAAAGCCAAGAACTTCCAGATGATGGGTAAACTAAATCAGAATTCAGTGACTGGTAATTTTTCCATGACCTGGAATTATTTCTTCCAAAATAACAAAGGTAGAATGGAAATTGATTATAGTAGGTTCTAGTATGGTGAATATAAATTATGTTCTATGGCCTTGCTGAGGGATTTTATGAACTAGGTACCATGCTTTCTGTGTTGGTCTTCTCTCTGTTAGCACACTGATTTCTTCTTTCCCTGGCAGTCTAGCCTGAAATCAAAGTTTAATTATCCATATTTGCTCTTGTGCTGTGCATTAAGATAGAGTTTATCCAGCAGTCCAGCTGTTTTGAAGATAATTAGCAGAGAATTCAACCTGATGTAAAATAATCCTTCTGGGCAAAGAGCCAGAAACCCAAGACATATTCTCTGAAGGCAGAAAGTTCTCCATTACTTGTAAGAGTCACAAGAGTTTCCATCTCAAGTCAAATATTGTGGATTATAATAGTAGAAGAGGAATTTGGGATTACAAAACATGGTTTGCATTGTTAACTAGAATCCATTTGGAATTTTTAAAAATTTTCATTTTTTGAGAATTTAAAAGTAGTTGATTTTAATAGAAATAGCTGAAGGATAAATATACACTCAACCAAGTAGGATTTATACCAGGAATGCAGAGCTGGTTCAGAATCAGGAAAACTATTGTCATAATTAATCAGATCAATAACAAAACTAAAAGAAATCATATGATTATCTCAATAAATGCAGAAAAAAGCTTTTTGACAAAATATAGCACCCATTCTTATCAGAAACATTAGCGCAGGAATAAATGGAATTTTCCTTAAAATGATAAGTAGCATCTATCTAAAATCATCAAGATGTTTGCTGAGCTAATTCCAAAAGACTACAGAGGACTTCTTCAGAGTAAGTTGGGGGAGCTTCAAATTTCTTTTCAGAACAATGGTAGCTTCTCCTATGGCAGTTCTAGCAGTTCCCTCTTCAAGAATCAAACTTTAGGTAGGTAATTTAATACCATTCTATAGACTTAGCCAGCTGGCACCAGAGTTGATCACTGAGTAGGGAGAAATATAGTCTGGTCCTTATCAATGCTACTTTGCCAGGGTCATTTGTCCTTTTGTGTGCCACGGCTGTAGCTTACAGGGAAACCGGCCAAACCCATCAAGATGCCGGAATCCTATAGTAGCCAGAGCAGAATGGTAATGCATGTTAATTACTAGTGCCTAATTACAGCAACTATTTTATCTGGAGCTAATTAAATGCTGGTCATCTATCTCTCCCACCAACCAACACTAAAATTTGCCTACCCCTGTACCAATGGCCCAACATAGGAAGGATGGTGTATGTGAATAAGTTTCCTTATTGAAGATCAAGTTCTGGAATTTTCAGGTCTGCTAACATTGCTTGCAATAAACTCAGCCTTTCTTATGCTGCTTTTGATTGAAGAACACTAGAAATCAGTTGGGAAGCAGGTGCTGCATTGTGCTAGATTAATGCTGATTGAATTCTTACACAGCCAGCTGATTGAAGAGCGTGTTCTGCAAGCATATGATTCTGCAAACACCAGGTTGCAACAAGGAGGATATTTTGCCATATCGTGTCCCTTAATCAGCATCTGAGAATCTGTCAATATGGTCAATGAGGCTTAGTTTCCTTTCCCCAATCTGTGGAATAGCACTCCCATTCTGTCAAAACCTTACAACATAATCTGTAGCAAGAAGAAAAATTGTTTGTTATATGTTTTCTTTCCATTGAGAGTAGATAGAAACCTTTAAATCCTAGGCTCAAATAGATACTAATCAAAGTATGTGAGGATAATGGATGGATCTGGGTATTTTATCCTGTTCATCAATTTCTATGCATTTTGAAATGAGGTGCCAAAAAAAATCATTTTGCACATTATAGGTACTTGCTAACAAAATTGAAAATATTTGGACATGTGGTTCCTTTTAAGAATACTCTTGAAGGGGCAGCTACATGGCACTGTGGATAGAATACCGGCCCTGAAGTCAAGACAACCTGAGTTCAAATCTGCCCTCAAACACTTAATACTTCCTAGCTGTGTAACCCGAGTAGGTCACTTAAATCCAATTGCTTCAGCAAAAAAAAAAAAAAAAAAAAAAAGAATACTCTTGAAAAACAAGGTGGATATGTGCATGTATGTGCATAGATACATATATAGATACATATACACAAATGCATATGTATATATGTATATATATATATACACATACATACATATACACATACTGACTCTGATTTGAAGTTTAGAAGACCTGATTTCAAGGCTCTTTCTAATGTATGTCCCCTAATTTTCAAATCCCAAACAACTCTCTAAAACTATAAATGGCAAAAAAAAGTATTTATTTTGGTAGAAGGAATTTCTTCCCCTAGAGTTTTCTGTGCCAAGAAACCACAAAACCAATTTAATGGGAAAAAAAGAAAACCAACATCAAGTATATGCTTAGTTACTGTTGGGTAGTCATTGAGTGCCCAATAAAGCTGTTCATTTTTATTTTGTGTTAGGTAAGGATTTTATTCTTTTGACTGCATGAACTCAAGAGTTTCAAGTGAGTCTAGGAGCATGGGAGAAACAGAAATAGCAAGTAGAGACCTAACAATTCATAAGCAAACTGACTCGGGAGAACAGTTTTGAAACTTGGAAGTATGGAATAAAAATGGTTCATAGGGAAATGAAATAGAAGGCATATGGGCAGATAATAAGATAACACTGAGCTGCTCTCAGTAAGTTTTAGTACTAGGTGAATTATATGACAGAGTACTAAAGGTATGGTGAGCCATTTCAGTGTCTGAAATATAAAAGGCATTTAATAAATGCTCATTGATTGATTGTGGTTGCTGAGACACTGCTGAAGATGACTTAAAAGTCATAGAGAACTGCATAAATGTCCTGTTTCTAGAAAAGGGAAAATATAGACATAATTTTTAAAAAGAAATATATGGATTCTTCAAACTCTGTCACAAGGACAAAGTTCTTGCCAAAATTCTAGACTCTATTATTAAGGACATGACACATGAGCCAAAGATAAGGAAGAACAAGCTAAGAACACTGAGAACCAAGATGCGCACATGGATTTCTCCAAAACAGGTCAAGTCATATTAACCTATTGTCAATGAAGTGCTATAGACATTGTCAAATGTCTCATTGAAATCCTGCTATACACAGTGTTTCTACTGGGCCTATATCCCAAAGAGATCTTACAGGAGGGAAAGGGACCCACCTGTGCAAGAATGTTTGTGGCAGCCCTTTTTGTAGTGGCTAGAAACTGGAAACTGAAGGGATGCCCATCAATTGGAGAGTGGCTGAATAAATTATGGTATATGAATGTTATGGAATATTATTGCTCTGTAAGAAATGACCAGCAGGACGATTTCAGAGAGGCCTGGAGGGACTTGCATGAACTGATGCTGAGTGAAACGAGCAGAACCAGGAGATCATCATACACAGCAACAACAGTATTACATGATGATCAATTCTGATGGACATGGCTCTCTGCAACAAAGAATTGTCTCAAACCAGTTCCAATTGTTCACTGAAGAAAATCATATACACCCAGAGAGAGGGAAATGAAATATGGACCACAACGTAACATTTTCATGATCTCTATTGACATTTGCTTGCATTGTGTTGCCTTTCTCGGATTCTTTTTTTTTTTTTTTTCTTGTAGATAGGATTTTTCTTGCATAACTTCTCAAGCATTTCAACATTATTAACATGTAGTGGACTTCCTGCCATCTAGGGGAGGGGAGGGGACTGGGGGTAAAATTTGTAATGGAAAGCTTTGTAAAGATCAATGTTGGGGAACTACCCATATATATGTTATACAAATAAAAAGCTTTAATAAAAAAAAAAAAAGAAATCCTGCTATACAGAATTTCCTATTAGATCTTTCTGAGTAAGATGGAGAACAATGTGAAGTCTTCATATTTAGATCCAAAACTGGTTACATGAACTTAATAAAGGAATAATGATTGATTTGTTCAGTATTAAATCTGGAAGGAGACCTCTGTTGCATAATACTGGAGATCCAGGCACTTGGGTGGAGACATCAGATTTGTACATGACAGACCACTATTAAGGATACATAAAACATCAGAAACTAGAGGCAGGATCCAAATAAACTTCAAGGGATAGAATTATGAGTTGAATATAACAAGAATCCCTTGAACAGAAACAATGTGAAGTCTACACAAATCTAGAATGGAAAGGGGGGCTAAATAATTCAAATGAGATTTTAGTGGAATACAAACTAACAGTGTGATACGTTAGTCCTCAAAAGTTAATACAATCTTAAAGCTCATTTAAGAGAAGCTTGAAATAATCCTACTGTTGACCTGGATGGGCAATATCTAGAGTATCATATGCACATCTGGGAGTAACATTTTAGAATGGACTTTGAAAACTTGCTGTTTGTCCAGAAGTCAACCCGAATAATAAAACAGCTAGAGAAAGTGACATTTGATAAATATTTGTAGAAAATATAGATATATTTTGCCTAGAGAAGATTAAAAAAAGACCTAATAGTTATCTTTAAAACTTTCTGAAAGGTTTTTATATAGACAAGGTTTATTTGGTTTTTTTTGTTTGCTTGCTTGCCAAACCACAAATGGCAGAGGGTCAATGGATAGAAAGCACAGAAATGTAGATTTCAAATTTAGATAAAGACTTTCTAACTATTGGAGCTCTCCCAAGGTAGAATGTACTGCTTCAAGAGGATAGTTTTCTGTTTCTGGAGTATTCAAGTAGAGGTTAGACTATTATTTAACAGGCATGCTGAAGAGGAGATTTCTATTCAATTATAGTCTGTTCCTGAAAGTCTCCTCTCAATTTTTGAGATTGTGACTCTCTACCTACCACCCCCTAAATCCTCTTACACTGGTTTTAAAATTGTCCAGGAAATGTCACCAGTAATTGGGTTCCTCCTAAATAGGTACCAGCCAAGGTGTGATGCATATATTGGGGGCTCAATAAATAGTTAATGGTTTTGATTTTGTGTCAAAACGAGGCACTTGTAGGAAAACAGTATAGGGTTAGAAACAGCTCAATTGAGACCAGCTAAAATAACTTAATGTAATCATATAAATTGTCTAATATGTGAATCAATGAACCAACATTTGCTGAAAATCTACTATGTTCAAAATATTATCTAGACACTGTGGGAAATGCAAAGTATAACAATTGGTTTTGTGATGAAGTTTAAAGTCTACTAGAAGTGATAAAATAAATAGACATTTAGGCATAGAATATGGACATTTAATAGTGCATTGGATAGAGGATTGGCCTTGAAGTCAGAAGCGCCTGCATTCAAACCTAGTCTCAGATACTTACTAGCTAGGTGACCCTGAGCAAGTCACTTAATGCTCAGTTTCCTCATCTATCAAATGAATTGGAGAAGGAAATGGCAAACCAC
This sequence comes from Myrmecobius fasciatus, assembly GCA_023553655.1. Classification (NCBI taxonomy): domain Eukaryota; kingdom Metazoa; phylum Chordata; class Mammalia; order Dasyuromorphia; family Myrmecobiidae; genus Myrmecobius; species Myrmecobius fasciatus. Next base: position 497,039 of record JAJPUD010000182.1, read on the forward strand.
TCCAGTGTCTTTACTAAGAAAATCCCAGCTGGGATCACAAAAGAGTCAGACATGATTGAAACTATTCAACTACAGCAAGACACAGTACATATACATTTGTAGTTCTGTACTTGGAGTCTGTATGACGTGAGTTCGAATTCATCTTCAGATGCTTCCTAGTTTTGTGATTTTAGGCAAGTCATTTAACTTCCTCAAACCTCAGTTTCCTCATCTACAAAATTAGAACATAATCTACAAAATTAGAATATAATGCTTCATAGGATAAGGATGACTAGATGGAATGCATTGTCACCCTAAGCACAGTGATCTCATGTTTCACATATTTTTGTGGACATCCATCCATTCTCCTGGCTGCCTCACTTTTTCCAGCCAGCTATCACCTTAGAGGTTTAGGATCCTAAATAAAGACTACTATATTGTTTTAATATTTTTTTATTTTTTTAATTTAATTTATTTTTATTTTATTTGCATAACATATGTGTGGGTAATTCTTCAACAATAACCCTTACGTAGCTTTCCGTTACAAATTTTTCCGCCAACTCCCCACCCCTCCCCTAGATGGCAGGATATCCACTACATGTTAATTATGTTAAAATATTGGCAAATCGAATATATGTATACATATTTCCAAACTTGTCATTGTTGTGCAAGAAAAATCTTGTCTACACAAACGATATATCAGATAAAGGAAACACAATGTAAGCAAACATCAATCAAGGAGTATGAGATTGTTATGTTGTGGTCCACATTTCACATCCCTCTCTCTGGGTGTATATGGCTTTTTTCAGTGAACAATTGGAGGTGGTTTGAAACATTGCATTGTTGAAGAGAGCCATGTCCATCAGAATTGATCGTCATATAGTACTGTTGTTGCCGTGTATAATGATCTCCTGGTTCTGCTCATTTCACTCAGCATCAGTTCATGTAAGTCTCTCCAGGCCTCTCTGAAATCATCTTGCTGGTCATTTCTTACAGAACAATAATATTCCATAATATTCATATACCATAATTTATTCAGCCATTCTCCAATTGAAGGGCATCTATTCAATTTCCAGTTTCTAGCCACTATAAAAAGGGCTGCCACAAACATTCTTGCACATGTGGGGCCTTTTCCTTCCTTTATGATTTCTTTGGGATATAAGCCCAATAGAAATGCTGCTGGGTCAAAGGGTATGCACAGTTTGATAACTTTTTGAGCATAGCTCCAAATTGTTCTCCAGAATGGCTGTATCCGTTCACAGCTCCACCAATTGTTTTAATATTTTACCAGAATCATAGGGATGACACACTGAGGGCAAAGTTCTCTTCATCATTCTACCTCTTGAATTTCTATTTACACAACCAATTCCTCCTCCATAATGATGCTTTTAGATTTTAAATATAACCATTTACTTAAAAACAGGCAAAAACCAATAATATCACAGTTAGTCACGATATATCAATTGACTATTATATAAATATGTGTATGTATATACATATATATATATATGTTTGTATTTATCACAATCCACACATAAACCTTGGTCATACTTTCCCTCCAATGCACTAATATCTGTAATATTTCTAGATTCGTGCTTACATGGATTTCACAGTGAAGCATATGAAAGCTTTGGAGGTTAATCACAATTCTGGACTGCTGACTTTTTTTAAAAATATGAGTCCATTCAGAAACATCTGTACCACACAAAATAGTTTCTCTGCCTACCTGTTTCTCTCTTGGTCCCTATTACTTTCCAACTAGGCAAATCCTCTTTCCTTCTAAGCTCTATTGTAAGTTCTGCAAGATCTTTCTATTTAATATTGTTCTTTAAAAGGCATTTAGAAAATTTTACCTTTTAATTTGAATTTCTTTAAGCCAGAGAATTGCAGACCTAATTGAACTGGCTATTTCTGGACTATACATAACAGCCTAGTCAGTTATTAACTCATTAAGATGTTACACAGACTAATCAGAATTGCACTCACAGCAAACATCTCAGGTTGACTTTATGAGCAAATTATAATAGCTCATAAAGTCAATGTGCTCCTAGACAAGACTTCTAAACTACCTGATGACAATTCTTTTATACGTAGCCCCCATAGGTGTGACTGATTCTCTCAGCCAGTCACAAGATTTTTCCTCTATGGTGTTATGTAATAGCCAAGGCTCCACCATGCTTTTAAGCTGAATAAGGAATTTAATCATACATTGTTATGAGGTTGTTGGAAAACCCTTTAAAGTCCCCTTTATACTTATGATTACATTCTAAGTCTTCCATGATTATACCAATTTTAGTGGTGAGGGAACACTGTCTCATACATTAATTATCTTTATATGCTCTAAGTTCAAACAAAACTAGTCTCCTACTGGTTCTCTAAACTTAATTTCATACCTTCTGGCATGATTTAAACCAGTCATCTCCAAACCTAGAATATATTCTTTTTCATATCTATCTCTTATTAGAATCTGTCTTCCTTCAGTGTTCTATTCAGGAAGCACATCTTCAGTGAACTTTTCCTGATGCTCACCAAAATAGTTCTTTGTCCCTTCTGAAATGAAGTTGTATTTATCTATTTGTATGTTGTAGCCCTAAGAAGAATGTACATTTCCTGAATGAAAAGATTGGTTGATTTTATCTTGCTCATAGATACATAATAGATACATATATACATAATGGCATATGTATATAAGCATAGTATATACTTAATAAATTTGATTTCATTCATTGGCTACATGCTATGTGAGATAAAGATATTTGATAATGGCTTATATTTATATAATATTTTATATTTACAAAGTCTTTAAACATATATTATTTTGTTTGAGTCTTATAATAACCTTGTAATATAGATAGTGTAAATGTAACCATCCCTGTTTCCTGGAGGAAGAAAGCAAGACTTAGAGACTTAATGTGACCTGTCCAAGATCACATAATTAATACAGAATGTACTGACTTAGTACCTAGTAACTTGTGACATTCTAAATCCAGTGTGGTGTGGATTTTTTTCTTAATTTTTAACTATATCGTATTTATAATGAAGCATGAGAAATAATTTTTGTATTTAATATGCTGAGGAGACATGACTTGTAAGTATAAAACATTAACTAAGTCAGTATTGGATAAATGCTAGTTAAGTGATATCATTAATAAATTGCATAGGGATTTCTTTTTAAATAATATTTTGTTTTCCCCACAATTACATGTATAAACAGTTTTTAACATTTTTTAAGTTTTCTGATTTCCAAATTCTATTCCTTTCCTGTCTTGCCCTAAGACTGTGAACAGCCTGATATAGATTATACATGTGTAATTATGTATATTTCCATATTAGTCAGTTTGTAGAAGAAAATTCAAACCAATGAAAGAAATAAAGAGAGGGATAAAGGAAGGAAAGAAAGAAGGAAGGAAGGATGCTTCAATCTGCATTTAGGTGCCATCCATTCTTTTTCTGGAGGTGGAAAACATTTTTATCATGGATCCTCTGGAATTGTCTTGGATTATTGGATTAGTGTGAATAGCTAAATCATTCATATAGTTCATTGTACATTGATGTTACCATATACAATGTTCTCCTGATTCTGCTCACTTCATTCTGAACCATTTCAGTAAGTCTTTGAAGGTTTTCTGAAAGCATCCTATTTGTCATTTCTTACAGCACAATAATATTCTTTTTTTTAAAGCTTTTTATTTGTATAACATATGTATGGGTAGTTCCCCAACATTGATCTTTACAAAGCTTTCCATTACAAATTTTACCCCCAGTCCCCTCCCCTCCCCTAGATGGCAGGAAGTCCACTACATGCTAATAATGTTGAAATGCTTGAGAAGTTATGCAAGAAAAATCCTATCTACAAGAAAAAAAAAAAAGAATCCGAGAAAGGCAACACAATGCAAACAAATGTCAATAGAGATCATGAAAATGTTATGTTGTGGTCCATATTTCATTTCCCTCTCTCTGGGTGTATATGGTTTTCTTCAGTGAACAATTGGAACTGGTTTGAGACAATTCTTTGTTGCAGAGAGCCATGTCCATCAGAATTGATCATCATGTAATACTGTTGTTGCTGTGTATGATGATCTCCTGGTTCTGCTCGTTTCACTCAGCATCAGTTCATGCAAGTCTCTCCAGGCCTCTCTGAAATCGTCCTGCTGG